>QEPC01000081.1:2841826-2885264 GCA_003113815.1 Sphenodon punctatus
ATTGTAAGCCCTAGGGGCAGGGACCGTGTCTATTTTATTACTTTGTAAAGTGCCAGGTACACTGCTGGCGCTATATAAATGTTTGTTAATAATAATAATAATAATAACATTTATTTATTTTTTATGATGATTATTATTAGTAGTAGTCATAGCATTTTGTTTCTGCCACCCCACTGCTTTCATCTGAACCGTAAATCATGAACAGGCTTGACTAGTCAGGGTGACTCAAAGTCCAACTAGGGATTGTTAAGAGGACCTAATTGTTGGTGCTTTTATGTGTCTGTGAGATTCATGAAGACATTGTGACCTTGATTTTGGTAGCCGCCCTTAGAATATTCTGGTTGTGTTTCAGGTAAGGTGATTCACTGCACTACTCTGTTTTAGCTGTTTTGAGACTGGTTGATACAGTTCTGGGGTGTGTGTGAAGGCATTCATTGCCAGGTCGGGGGCCTTTTTAATGAGTAACTTAGAAATGCAGATAGCCCAAAGTGTGTGTATTCCACTCACTGCTGCTCCATTGCTGGATGCCCCCCTCACACCTGACCCTTTCCCCTATGGCCCACTCACGGCTGTTCCATCTCTTTGTGTCATGCCAGCTTCTGTTCTCATTCCATGTGTCCCACCCACACACTGGCGCTCTGCTTCCCTGTGTCATAGAGCCCTGAATCAAAGAAATGAGAGATGGATATGGCCTGATCCATTCCCTGGGGCACAGTGTAGGATGGTTCTATACAGTATATTCCCCAGGGCTTTTGTTAGTCTAATTGTTAATGTCCAGAATGCTGAGGCTTCTATCATTACCTTGGGGTAGCTATTCTAAGACATTCTTACAGATCTGGGTTAAAATGGTTTCCTGATAATCTGCCTACCTCTTCCATTTCCTCGGATTCATCCATCTACTCTCACAGCATACAAGTGTGTGCCCAGACACTCACATGCACACAATACTTGTGCTGAGCTTAACAATTCCTCTCCCTCTTCGGTGTTTGCACATTGCATATCCTAACCTGGGGGTGGGAAATCATTTCCTTTCAGGGAGGCCGCTTTGAAGGCCAGAGAGGAGTTGGGGGTGGGATTGCTTAATGGGTGTGCTCAGAATGGGGGAAAGAAGGGGAGGGTCCAGGTAGTGGTTTTGTGCCATGGATCTGTCCCCTGTTCTTGTGTGGATGCCCTCCTTTCTGCTGTCTTTCACTGCTTGAGGGTAAGAACTGGATCCCTGAGCCAGAGTCAGGTATTGGAAAGGGGCCAAATAAAGAACAGCCACAACCCGAATTTGGTCCATGGGCGATACATTCCCTACTCTTTATTTATTTATTGACATTTTTATCCTGCCCTTTCCTGAAGGCTCAAGGTGGCTTACAAAAACATAAAATACAATTTAAAAACATTGAAATACAATTAAACAAAAAACAAAAAAAACCACAATCATACCCACTGGGGTATTATGTTTTTGTATTTTGGGCTGTTTTTTATTTGTAGTTTATATTTTGGCATTTTATATTTGGATACTGTAAGCCTCCCTGAGCCGCCATCGGCGGGAAGGGCAGGGTAAAAATTAAAATAAATAAAATAAATAAACTCCAACCCTCCCGCCCATCAAATGCTTTACTAAAAAGAAACGTTTTACACCGCCTCTGAATGATGCCAGGCTCAGACTCAGACAGATCTCCAGGCGAAGGGAGTTCTACAACATGGGGCACCAACCGAGAATGCCCCCGTGTGCCCCCATTGAATGGACAGGAGTAGCAGGTGGGACCCACAGAAGAGCACTCCTGGCCGACAGCAGGGGCCTCACCGGAGCATGGTAGGAAAGGCGGTCTTTCAGATATATGAGGCCCGGGCTGTTTAGGGCTTTAAAGGCTTTTAGTGAGGGAGGCGGGTGATGGGTGGGAGGTTCCGAGGGGGGGGGGCGTTTTTTAGCTCCGCCTTGGGGTATTTTATATTGCTGTTTTATATTATTATTTATATTATGTTTTATTTATTGACTGTGTTATTTATGTTTATATATATATGGTTTTAATATATTGTGAGCCACCCCAAGCTGCTATAGCAGGAGGGGGCGGCCAAGAAATTGATTAAATAAATAGAGACCAAAACCAGCATCTTGACTTGTGCCTGGAAAGCTAGAGGTAGCCAGTGCAGACTCCAGAGCAATGGTGTAATGTGTTCCCGGTGACCCTGTCCCTGAAAGGAGCTAGGCTGCCGCATTCTGCACCAGATGCAGCTTCCAAACAGTCTTGAAGGGCAGCCCCTTTAGAGGATCATGCTATCCTTCCTTCTTCATCATCATTAGTCAATCTACAACCTTCGCCCTTTTAATTTTTCCTGTGAAGCTAGCCCACCTTGCCCATTTCCTATTCAGTTGAGTTTCTCTGAATTACCTTCAATTTGACATCTTTTTGAGGCAGTCTTGAACTATGGACAGTCTTCTGGTTGCAGACGGTCTCACCACTGTCTTCCTAGCACCTGTTCTATCGCCTGCCTCTGGACAATGGTTTTGTGTCCCTCCCGTTCTGGCTCTGCTTTCTTGTGCCCTTCAATTCCTTCACCATTCCTCTTGAGTCCCAACAGCTTTTTCTACAGGTCTATATCCCCCAATCCAGGGTCACTCTGTTTTCCCATTGCTTTCTCCTCCATCTCTACCCATTCTGCTCTTCCTTGCTCCATCTCATCCAGATTCTCTCCCCATTTCCCCTCCAGCTACTTTCTGCTCCTTCTAGCCCATCCATTCCTGTTTCGTTCACCTTCCTGCTTCCCAGGAGAGTTCACATGTACCTAAGCTTCTGGGCTCTTGGTTCTTCTGTAATTGTATGTTTCATTTACTCAAAGGAAAAACATACATGTGTATAATACTGGGGGAATCCTAAACAGGCAGCAATACCTGATTGAAATACTCACTCCAGTACGTATGTTTACATTAGGACTTCTGTATGTAGCACATAAACAAGAGAGAAAGTATACTGTTACTTAAATCTTTCTCCTCTCCTGCAAAAACACCTCTCTGAAACCGCCTGGGCAATAAATACTATATCACTTGCACTGATGTATCAGCATCCCTCTTAGACCAAAGAGTGACTAGTACTGGAGGAGGACAAGAGTTGGCAAACTCTTCCTTATTATATCATATTGCATAAAATGATGGAAAGGGCGGGGGACTTAATTAGCCAGTCAGTGCCATTGCTTTTTTATTTATTTAATAGAATGTGCCCCTTGGGGTGGCAGAGTTAAGCTAGACCCATCCGATGGAGGCAGCTAGTGAAATGACTTTGTGGTGGTGAAGTGGTGAGGGCTGGCAGGATACCTTCTGTTGTATTTGGCTGCTGGCATCCCTAAGTAGCTGTTGCCATAGCTACCAGAAGAGGATTCATTGCCCTTCTTTCTTCTTGAGGCAGTGAGACACCACACAGAAAGGAAAAACATGCCATGTGAATGGGAGTGGCATAAAAGGTGGTGGATTGTCCAGGCACATGTTTGTGTTTGGCTGCTCTCCCCTGACAGGATACTCCAAAACAAACTCACTCACTCTCTCTCTCTCTCTCTCTCTCGTGCTCTCTGCTGCTTGCTGCCAAAATTCCCTGTTTGTAGGAAAGTCACAGATTTTGTTTGCCTGAACCATTTCCTCTAGAAAAAAAAAATCAACTAAAAAGTCTCTCTGTCTATTAGTGAAAGCAAATCTTTACACTTCTCCCCTTATGCTCTCCCCTCAAGGTATCTTTGAGGCACTGAATTCTAATCTCAGGCTCAGCCAGTTTTAGCTGGGAAAGCCAAGTGGTTCAAAGGATATTTTTTTATTGGACCTGCTGCTGTTGGTGGAAATAAGCAAGCTTTTGGGCCACACAGAGCCCTTCCTCAGGCATGTAGCATAGCCAGTCAGACATAGTCATATTACAGTTTTAGATAAAATATGAAGGTTTCCTGTGCAAAAGGGGCTAACACAAAAACTTCCCATGAATGCTCTGCAACATGGTAACTTCATAGGTAGAAAGGACACCTTATAACGACTGAGGTAGCCCTAGATTTCTACCTATTGCCACTTCTCAGAACAGTTCCTCATAGAACTATGGCATAATCGGTTTCAAAACCCGCTGGACAGGCATCCATTTTTTATGTGGCTAAATCCCATGCTGTGCCATCTCCACATGCACATGCGTGCACATGCACACCGACCGTTTCAGCAGGGCACAATGCAGATCCGTGCAGTTTGCATGCAGTTTGCGACCGGTTGCACATGCGCGTGCACGCAATCCATGCAGCAAGGGATTGAGCCCATGGTGCTGTATGTATAGAGAATCTTACCTTTGAGCAGTGGGTTGGACGAGATGGCCCCTGAGGTCGCTTCCATCCCAGGTAGGGTTGTGCATTCGGGTTTCAATAAAACATAAACCATAAAAGCCCTTTTCGGCTTCCATATTCAGAACACAAATTCTAGGTCTGTGTATTTGGATTTCAAGTGAACTCAACGTTTCCTGGAAAATGTAATATTCGAGGTCATGAACTGGACCCCCAAAACTGCAGCACGTAGCCAACTTGGTCTGCTCTCTGAGCTTGGGTAGCCTGTACTGGGCCCTCCCCACCTGCAGGTGGTACCACTGTCTCAGAACTGCAGTCTCTAGCACTGCAGCCAGGCCTAGCCCAGTCCTTCCCCCCCTCCTGAGCCAGCAAGCCTTCTGGCGAGTCAGCGACTCCCTTGAGTCAACCCTATACCCTATTCCCACCTAGTGATCCCGCTTTCCACAAGTCAGTGCTCCCCTCTGAGCCAGAAACCACTCCCTCCAAAGCCAGAAGAACCATGCTCTGAGTTGCCTGTGGGCAAGTGTAGCGGGATAAAAATATAAGGAAATAAATAAAATAAATAAATTCCTCTTCCCTGAGCCAGCCCCATGTCCCTTTCCCACTCCCCAAGCCAGCAACCTCCCCTGAGCCTAGTCCTATAGTTCATTCCCTCCCAAACCAGCCCCATACTCCATTCCTCAATCCCCAAGCCAGTAATTCCCCACATGAGTTAGCCCCATGTTTCATTTTCCCCTCTCCCAAGCCAGCCGCATACCTCACTCTCGCTCAGGCCAGCAATCCCCCTAAGCTAGACCCCATGCCCTGTTCCACCCACCCCAAACTAACAACCTCCAAACCAAGCTAGCTGTATCCTCCATCGTCCTCCAAACCAGTGCTCCCCTTTAAAATGGTATCAGACGTAGCAATAAGTTTGACTGTTTTCCTTTCCTTACAGGCCTGTCAAACTGGCAGAGCCTCTCTCTGCACTTCTGTGCCAAACTAACCTATACACAGGGTTAGCGTTCACTGCATTTTCCACATTGGCAACAGTGGGGAAAATGCAGAGAACACACAGGTAAAGATAAACATACAAATGCAAATATCAAAAATACCAATACTGTGCACAGCCCTATGATTCTATAACCTGCACAGTGGATTAGAGCAGTGTTTCTCAAAATGGAGGGTGCAGAATTTATTTTGGGGAGTGGGAGCTGAGACAAGATTCAAGAAGAAGGGGTGGGGGGTGGAAATCAGCATGCATCATTGAGGTTTTATGGACTCCTCCGATTGTTTTATCAGTGTATGTATAAATGTGTGGCAAGCATGGGGTTGGGAGCAGGTCAAGTAGCTCAAAGAAGAGGAAGAGGGATGTGGTCTAAAAAGGTTGAGAACCAATTTAGAAGGCAGGAAAACACAAGATCCTAACACTCGCATTTGTGGTAATTAGAAAGCAATTCCAGCAGGGTGGCTAGGTATGCACATTTTAAAGGACACATATGAGAATACAGGTTGCAGGGCTGCACTGGCTCCAATGCATTGGCTCCAATGCAGCCCTGCAACCTGTATTTCTCATACGTGTCCTCTAAAATTTGCATGTCTGGCCACCCTACATTCGAGAGTTACAGATGGATCACTGCTTGGTAATAAATGCAGCCGTGGCATATGCAGTCAGCTGGCACGCTGACAATATCCGTAAAAACATCCCAACGACATATCCAACAACCAAGGTTAGCAGATGGAAACAATCACCTCAACCTGCTAGCACCAGTTTCTCACTCCCTTGGAAACAATCACATCAGAAAAAGCCTGAGGGTATGTTTTTCAAAAGCACCTCAGTGACTTAGTCCCATTGAAAATCAATGGTGCTGAGACAGGGGCAGGATCTAACAAACTCAGGCTCTGTGGGCCCAAGGGAAGATGTGGATTCCAGTACTGAGGGCGGGGTGTTTCAGTGGGAACGGTGTGTCCACAGCCTCCAGTTAGATGTAGTTCAAGGTTCCTACGGGTTCTGTGGGGAAATGGGGCAAAAGAGGAGGTATTTACGGGCTGGCCCAGTACCAAGAGGACCAAGCTATAAAGGAAAGTTGCAGTGTTGCAGGTAGGGTTCTGATAAAAAAATAAGAGACTCTTTGAAGTTGTAGGGTTCTGAAATTGGGGATATCCATTATGTTTTAATGCCTAGGGATGTTCCCTTAAAATAGGAAACATCTGTCATCCTAGCTGTAGGACAAGCAGGACAGTGACTAAGGCCATCTTCAGACGAGCGCGCGGTGCGCTCGCGCGTCGTTGTCAAAATCCCGTGAGACGGGATTGGATGAGATGCTGTTGTGAGTCATGCGCACGGGAGGGGGATGCGCATTCTTTTCCGGCCGCGATCTGACCGGGCCGGCAATCGAGGTGGTCAGATTGCGGCCGGAAAAGAATGCGCGTCCCCTTCCCGTGTGCGTGACTCACGGCAGTGTCTCGTCTAATCCCGTCTCGTGGGATTTTGGCAACGACGCGCTCGTCTAAAAACGGCCTAAGTACCTCACTGGTGGTTCTTCTGAGTCTGCACCATTATGAGAACAAAGTTAAAAACAACAACCAAATCTCATATTGATGCCAATTACTGTGGCAGACTTCCTTCCTATTAAGCTTTCACACATGGGAGGATGATTGCTTCATCTGTTATGGGAAACCTTTCTGCTCCATGCTTTGTAGACCTCTTTTCTGTGCTGTGTGCTATCACAGTGACTCCCTAGGCTACTCCCTAGACCATGAGGGTTGAATTCTAGTCATCCCTTTATGTCGTGGTGACTGCATGGATTCACCAGTAAATAATAGCCCCTATGGGGGACTACTCCAGAACCTTGTTGTTGAGATGGCTGGATGTCCATGGTCTAAGCCAGAGGGTGGGGAACCTTTTTCCTCTCTTATAAAGGGGTGCACTCAGGAAGAGGAGAATCGCAGATCTGTGTCATAGATCTGCCCTCTATCCTTGTGTGCATGCATATCCTCATCTCTACTCCCTTACCCTGAGCTCAGTCTTTCACTGCTTGGGGAAAGGAACTAGATCTAGGGACCAAATAAAAACTAGCCAGAAGGCCACATTTTACCAACACTCGGTTGTATCCCAACATGCATGCTTGCTCAAATGTCTGGATATGTTCCTTCCCAAAGGTTACACTAGGAGGAATGCTGTTTCTGAGTCTCACTCAGCATTTGCCTGGAGCAGGCAGCAGGACATGTTTGTAATAATGTACATAAGAGAAAACACAGGCTTGAGGATGAAAATGAAGGGGCAGCCAGGGGCACAGCTATTTTAAGTGCAGCAGTTGCAGCTACACCGTGGCCCACGAGGCTGGGGGGGGGCCCTGCATGCACACTGGAATGGAGTGTCCCAGCAGGGGGCCTATTCCCACCCAGCTACACCCCTTGTGGGCAGCATTGCAAGTGGTAATAGCCACACATTAAGGAACACATGATTTATTTGCAATGGGAAGGATATTGTGTGCCTGAACCTTAGGTCAGCATTTTGGGAATGACTAAGAGAAGCCCATAACAATTTCAAATTACCCCTTGGTTCAGGAGTGACTCTAAGGCCAGACTTACAAAGAAGCTGCTCGGTGGTCACAACTCCAGTTAAAATCTATGAGAATGGTGGGAGATCAGCACTCCTAAAATCAAACCTGGATTGCAATGGAAATTTAGGAAAGGACATCTTTTTGCTTCATCTTTTTGTAAACAAAGTAGGTTTCCAATCTTTCTCAAGACAAAGACAAAGTGGTTTGAATGATATCTTTTATTGGATCAACTGCTGTTGGTGAAAATGAGCAAGCTTTCGGGCCACACAGAGCCCTTCCTCAGGCATGTAGCATAGCCAGTCAGAAATATGTAAGCTAAGTAAATGTGTGTATACACCTGCCCTACATTTGCTGCTCGGTTTATATATTTCTGACTGGCTACGCTGCATGCCTGTGTGGCAAGAAAGCTGGCTCATTTTCACCAACAGCATTTGGTCCAATATCATGTGAACCATTTTGTCTCCCTCTCTGTCATCCGGGACCAACATGAAAACCACACACTCTCTCTGGACTGCAATCTCTTTCTTTTAATTCATTTTCTCTATTGTAATTTCCTTCTCTAAGCCTCCCAGTGCCAGATCTGGGGAAGTAAGGGGCCCGTGTGAAATAGTGGTGCAGACCCCTTGTTTTCATCCTTAAGCCCATAGTTTCAGTTACGTACATTGTTACAAACATGTCCTGCTCCTGGTGATCGCCAAGCCACACCAGGCCCCCACCCCCTTCGGAGAAAAATAAAGAAAAGAAAAAAGAAAACATGAAATAATAATAATTTTAAAATTCTACTGGGGGGTGAGGGGGGAGCGGCATCATCAGCTGCTGCCCAGAAACCCAGTCTGTACCACCACCGTCCCCCTGGCTGGCTGGGATAGGGGCTGAGATAGAGGATGGGGGCTTGGTTGGAGACTGAGATGGCTGGGTGGGGTCTGGGAGCTGGGCTGGAATGGTTGGGGGAGGGAGCGCGCGGAGGGGGTGGGCTGGCTGACCAGTCGGAGAATGAGCGAGCAGGCAGGCAGGCTGGAGAGTGAGCGAGCTGGTTACAACACAGCAGCTGGCTTCCCTGTGCATGCCTCAGGCATGCCCGCACTGGCCACCGCCATATTTGCTCCCTTGAGGTAGTGCCATCTCCCCCCCGGTCTTAAAACTTCCTTCTTGGGGTGGCACCACTTTCACAGGGAAGCCCTGCTCTAGGGTGGCCAGACATGCATATTTTAGAGGACGCTCATGAGAAATTGAGGTTGTAGGACTGCATGGGAGAGAGCCCTACCCTGCTCCCACCCTGGAGACCAGGCTATAAGTGGGATGTGAGCCTAGACCCACCAAACCCTTGCTGTGCTACTGTGTGAGAATGAATATGTTAAGGATTGGGAGGTGCTCATGTTCTCTGGCATGTGGTTCTTGCAAGGAGTGAGACATCAGTGTGGGAAAGAAAATAGAAGTTGTGCTAGAAATTTGGGAAAGGGAATTAAACAGAAGAAACTATACTTATGAAGAGTTAATTTTCCTTCCCTGTGGAATAACCCATTAGGAGGAATCACTCATGTAACAGACAGCATGTCAGCTTGAAGTAACACACACAAATTAATATTACCCTGTGTGTGATTTGCTAAATTCCATCCTCTGGGGGGACATCTTCTGGTGGAAACAAACTTTGGGTTTGTCAGAACGAGACAGTCTCTCTTTGAAGCTAAAATTGCGCTGTCTTTAGTGTCGTCTACCTGGTGCTGATTTATAAGCTGGCAGAGGCCGGGGTGGGGATGGCAGGACTTGTTCATCAGCCTGTTGGGTGCCCCCCCTCCCAACCAGGGGGAGGGGATTTGTTCTTTCTGTGCCAAAATATCTGACAGGGCGGAGAAAGTAATGTGAAGGAACGGTAGAATAACAGAGTGAGCTAAAAGGGTGAGCTAGAGGAGAGGGGGTGAAGAAGGAGGGAAAAGTCAGCTGAGAGAAGCTTCTCTTCCTCCTTTCTTATCTTTTCAGTATATTATTCCTTGACCTTGTCCCGTCTGCATTTCTCCTCCTTTATGTTCTAGGCATTTCTCTCTATTCCATTCTCTTTCACCTCCATCCCCCTATTGGCCTCTTCCTTCTTTTGACACTTTTCTCTTTCTTCTACCTGGTCCCCAAGCACATTCATTGTCAGTTCCCTTCTCCACCTACAACCATTCCACACAAAACAAACAAACAAAAAACACTCTTCTCTACAACCCTGTCTTTTACACCTGAACACCCCTCCACTCTCTTTCACACAACACATTTGTGACAGGGTCACTAAGTCCTTGCAGGATTAGGGCCAGAGCACTAGGGCTGGATAAGTCCTTACAAGGATACTACCATCTTGAGCAGGCATGAAGCCAACTTTGCAAGCGCTGGAAGGGGTTATTGGAGTTGAGCTATTGAGCCACTGGGTTGTTGCATATGTCCCAACAGTCCCTACTTAGGAGGGACAGTCTTTTTTTTTTTTTTTGGTGCTGAGTTCCACTGTCCCATTTTCAGGGCGTCAAAGGCCTTCTTTCACAAGACAGAGGGGAAACAAGACCCATATTAAATCCTCAGGCATCTCTTTCCCAGTTACCTTTCTGGAAAAACACTTGAGAGGACAATGGGGAGATGGTGTGTGTGCGAGGGAAGAGCATATTTGCTGAGGGGTAGAGCTTATTGTCCAACAGGGTGGGGCTTGTTGCTCTGGCTTCTCAAAATGTTGGGAGGTATGTTGTTGGCCAACACTATAGGCCCCTCAACATTTAGGGCCTGTGGGACTGCATAATCTGAACTTGCCAGGATCTGTTGTTTGGGGTTCTGAGTTTTAATTCTAGCTCCCTGTCTGTTAAAGGACGGTATTGTACAGACTCCCTTTCAGGAGTATGACTGGGAGACCAGGAATGGAGGAGTCACTCTAGGAGACGACTTCACTCATGCATCACTGCGTGCTCTTGGACATAATACTTTTTCTATACACGTTAATTCACGACAGTAAGAATGATTTGGTTTCACCTACCTTGTTACCGCTAGTGCATTTAGCACTTTGAATCAAGTGCACTGCATGCTGCGATTGGCAGGTGGAGGTTCCTTCTATGCTGAACCTCCTGCTTACTGCAGGAAACTTCATGCAAGAGTTTTGGCTTGTAGGTTTTTCTGTTATTGTTTGGCATGTTGCTCATAAACAGCTTTTGTTTTCTAAAAAAGAAATAATTCTTCTCCCTCTGCTTTCCCACTGGAGATGCCCCCTCCCTTTACCTAACAGTTAATGCTAGAGGAGATTCAATCAAAATGAGGTAAATACAGTGTCAGTTCAATCCACTGCACTCTCTTCCCAATAAACCAAATAGGCCTTCTCACAGCATGCTACAAAATATCGATCTGTGTATTATTAAGGTAATGGGCCAAATTCTACTCTGTTATTTGACTCTGGTAATGTCATTTTGAATTTGTGCTAGTGTAAAATGAGAGCAGAATTCAGTTGAGGTGACAAAATTTTCAACCCTCAGTGCCTAATCATCAGAGGTGCTGAGACCCAGGGCTGGTTTGGCTGGCTTTCAGAAGGCTGGGGAACCAATGATTTTCTGAATGATCTAAGGGTGATGGATGTCATCCTCTGCTGAAAGTGTGAATTGTTGTTCTGACGGGAAGGTACTTGCTTTGAGTCGTCATTCTTCCTTGGCTCGGATTTATGTGAGCAATTGTCACTAGGATGCATTTTGGTTCTGAAATTGGGTCTGCAGTGGTCTTTCTCCTCTGAATGTTGTGACAAGTATCCAATCAATCAGCGCGGTAAGCACAGGAAATCTATACAACTGGGCTTTTAAAAGCTCAGCATCTGGTAGAAAAGGGGAACCTTAAACATGTGGCATTTGCTTGAGATTTCTTGGATGCGGGACCGGAGCCTGCATATAAACAACTGGAAATAGTTTGGATTGTGGAAAAACAGAACCACCTTATAGTCCTTGCTTGGAATGGAGAGATGTGGAGAAAGAAATGTCAGAAACAGCCTTCCCCCGCTCCCCATCCACTTGCAGTTGCAATCAACCAATGAAGCAGCACTTACATCAGTCCTGATGAGCTAATAAACAAATCTATCAAATTTGCCAGGTCTGTTGGAATCCCAGGCTGCAGAATGGTGGAGGGAGGCAGGGGTTACAGCAGGATGGAATTTGCTATAGCTGGGAGCTGTGGAGCAATAATAATACAGTAATAAATACACTGCTGCTCCAGCAGTGAGAGTGGCGCTGCCAGGGCTGTGAGAAATTTTGAGGCAGGAGGAGGCAGCAGTGGGAAACCTGAAAAATTGACGGGGGGGGCGAGGAGGAGGAGCAGGGAACAGTAGGAGACTTGAAGAGCATTTAGGAGACAACAGCAGGAGAGGGCCAGAAGCTCTGAAAAGGAAGGGAAAGGAGTAAGTGCCAGTCTGCAAGGAACATGGGTCCAAGGCTCCGATTAGGCATTAGAGGAGATTAAAACATACGGGTTTGGGATAATGGGGTTATCATTTTAACCTGTGGTTTTTGTAACTCAATGAAACACTCCATCTAACAGAGCCCCTTTAACAGAGCCCCTTTAATTCACAGTTGCTGGTATGTGAATACGAATACATACATACACAAACTGCAAAAGCCTGACTAGCCATCTTGAGCATGGCTGAGACTGGAGAATCTTGGTTTAATACCTTGGGAAGCTTTTTTAGTTGCCATTGTATCATCTTAGATTATTTATTATTTTATTTATTCCATTATTTATATCCTGCCTCCTCCTACCCAATGGCAGCTCGCGGTGGTGAACAGGTAAAACAATAAATGCATAGATACAAAAAATATAAAATTGAATATGGTATAAATATAAAATCTCAAATACAAATGAGGCCTAAATAAACTGTTTTCAACTGACCCAAACCCGGCTGTCTTTTTGCTATCCCAGTGTTTGGAGGCCGTGGCGGAATGGATGCAGCAGAGCAGACTGAAGCTCAACCCCGATAAGACAGAGGTGATGTTGGTGGGGAGAGCGAGGGAGGTGGTGGCCCCCCTGATTGAGGAGGTTCGCCCTCCTATAGCTCAGCAGGTCCGGACTCTGGGGGTGATATTGGACACAGACCTCCGCCTGGAGCGGCAGGTGGAGGCAGTTGCTAAGGCTGCCTTCCGCCAGTTGTATCTGGTGCGTAGGCTGCGGTCGTTCGTCTCCAGCCCAGACCTGGCCTTCCTCATCCATGCCTTCGTCACCTCGAGGCTGGACTACTGCAACGCGCTCTACGTGGGGCTTCCCTTGTGCCTGGTTCGGAGGCTGCAGCTAGTGCAGAATGCGGCGGCTCGTCTCCTTACGGGGACGGGTCGTCGGGAGCACATTACACCGGTGCTCCGGACTCTGCACTGGCTGCCAATAACGTGCCGAGCTAGGTTCAAGGTGTTGGTGTTGATCTATAAGGCCCTTCACGGTCTCGGCTCCTCGTACCTCAGGGACCGCCTCACCCTCCACGCCCCAGAGCAGCTCCTGCTGTCGGCCGGGGGTGCCTTCCTGGAGTTTAAAAAGATGGGGTTTTTAAAAGATGGGGTTTTTAAAAGATGGGGTTTTTTAAAGGGATTTTAATGTGTTTTAACATACTTTGTGTTTTAAGCCACCCTGAGCCTTTGGGAAGGGTGAGGTAAAATTTGAATAAAAAAATAAAATAACTGTAATCTACAGAGATTTGTACAGGTACTACGCAGTACTGGGGGAGATGAAAGAGTTAAGTCTCTCTGAGGATGATTTACTATTCTGGGGTGTCTGTATGGGCTTGTATGCGGAGTAGATAAGAGCGCACAGAGATCCCAGTTCTTTTGTAGTCTGCCTGGAGTGACCGTGCAAAACCTTCACTGGATAGTCATTCGCCCGCAGGGTAGGGTTTGAGAAAGACTTATAGGCTCATGTTCCACGTCTTTTTTTTTTTTAGCCAATTTCCCTGTTTTTAAAAAGCTTTTACACTGTTTTCACTGACATGTTCTTTTGTATGGAAGCTGTACAACTGTTTTCTTACCATGTAACTACTATTTCACCCTCTCAGTCGCAGCCTGGAATGACCAGGGCCTCAAACCCATGTTCCTGGGGCGGCTTCTGGAGCATTCCAGCTCAGCAGCACCACTGCCTGACTCAGCCTGAAATGGTGCCCTGTAGGGCCTCCCCTTATCCCAGCCTGCCCAAACCCCTCCTCCGGTCTGCCCCAGTCCTTACCACGTCTCCCTGCTTTGATTCCAGTTTTTCTTGCTCTGCTTTTCTTACTTTTGGTCTCTAGCTCTGCCCTGCTTACTCCTCTTACTCCTGGCCCCGACCCTGACCCCAAACCCCACATCCCGAATGCCCCTTACAGTCTTCCTGTGACTTCTCTGAGCTAGCCCCTATAGAAGTGGAACCCAGAGAGAGCCCGATGGTCTCTTCTATAGCACCTGACTGTGTCTCTAATAGCGGTGGAGGGACATAATGGGGCTATGTCAAGTTCATTGCTGGTCCTATGCAGGTCCTGGCCTATGAGGTTCTTTCCTCCTCTGCAGTTCTATGATTCTCTGGTTCCAAAGATATACAGCAGTCTTCCCTCACTTTGACTGAAAATTTTGCTGCAACCTTAAATGACTTCCTGGGTGTGAATCCATAATATGTAACATTAAATACACGTGCCCACACGTAAGTGCATACTATGGGCATTTTTAGACGAGCAGGCCAATCTAGCAGATTGAAAAATCCGCTTTTTAAAAAGTCGCACGGCTGCCATTGAAAACAGCAGTGCGTGGCGGCTTGCACATTATTTTTAAAAACAGATTTGTCAAACATTGAGGTTTGACAAATCCAGTTTTAAAAAGAGCGCGCGAGCCACCAGGCGCCACTGTTTTCAATGGCGGCCAGCGACTTCCAGTACATGTAAATGCCCCCCTGTGCAACTTTTTAAAAAGCAGATTTTTCAATCCGCTAGACTGGCCTGCTCATCTAAAAATGCCCTAAGTGACATGACTGTGCATCACTCGGTACTTCTGACAGTAAGATAAGGTTCACAGCGAATTTCTGTGGCTGTGGCAGTCGCTTTTCTGCAGAGACTAATATGTGCAAAATCTTGGTTCAGGGGAGGAGAGGGAGAGAAAGTGACATTTCAATTACATCAGCATTTTAGAAAATTTAAGAAAGTAGAAAGAGAGAGAGAAAACAAAACACAGGGACATAAAAAAGCCCCCAGGAGCACCGTGGCGTTAATTTAACCTTCAGCGTGACTGAAAATTCCACAGGCAGGTGAGCAGAATTATTGATGTTTGAAGTAATTACTTCAGCAGGCGCTGCTATCAAAATTCATAGTGATTGATTTCCCACTAGTCAGCTTATCTCTCCCAGAACAAGTACACTGGAAAGCAGCTTATAACCCCTTCCTAATAAGCCGTGGCACATCACTGAAGAAAATGGCGTCAGGCTCTTTCTCTCTCTCTTTTTTTTTTGCTGCTGCTGCTGCTGCTGCCGAAGGTTGCACCATTTGGATTTTTAAACAAGTCTGCCTCTCCATTCTCCTTTCAACACAGTTTGGGGACAAAGCCCCATCCTTGTCCCCAAGTGCCCTGCTGCCACCCTTCTAAGTACGGTAGTAGCTGAAGGAGTCTTTCAGGTGTAGATTTTGAACACCACCAGGGAAAAAGCAGACGGAAACATAAACATGTAGGCAAGACACTGGTTCTTGAATATTGAAGGTTGTAGCAAAGCCGATGGATTGCTTCTTAAAGCACGGCAATACGGCTCAATACTAAAGTGCTTTATTGATCATGGCTGTATTGCATAAGTTTCTGTAGTGCACCTACCCACACCCCCAAAGTCCTGTCTAACCCTACAGTGGACACAGGATAAAACAAGGATGTTTGGGGGGGGGGGGATGGAGGGGGTGAGTGGGCAGAGTCTTTATTATTATTCCAAAACACCAGTCAGAAATCTAGAAGAGTTGACCTAGGCCATTGCAAGCAGTGAAGGATGGCAGTGTTGTGATGAGAACAGGATTTAGTCATTTTCATGCTCCAGGTATCCCAAAGTACTTTACAAAGCAATGCGTTAGCACTACACGCTGCTGCAAGCAACTTAGCAGGCAAAGATGGCATCCATTGTGTTCTGGGAAACGGCTGCCACGCAGCCATTGGACATCAGAGCCTGGTTTACTCACACAGGCAATCTCCACCGAGGGCCCCAGACCCAAAGTTATTCTTTATAGGGTTGCTGGACATCCTATATTTTAAGATACATTCCTTATGTTAGGATCCCACAGCCCAACAGAATAGACCTCTGATTGCAGCTTCGCAGAGCCCCACAAAACAAAAACCTATAGCTTCACAAAATGCCATCAAACAGACAAGCCCTCTGCTCCATGGAATGGACTTGGACACCTCCATTGAACAGACATGCTAAACAGCTCCATAGCTCCCCAGAGTTCCATCATTTCCCTTACATTTAAACTTTTGATCTAGCATCTCTGTTCGGTTACCTCCAGCTCTCATTTTAAAATCGGCCATGGGCAAGGGTGTGACAACAGGGACGTGTCCCCTCAAGCAAGTTAACCCTCCTGCAGAAATTGGTTGTACCTTTTCTCTTCTTCAACTCCCGTCCTCAAACAGTTCCTGGTTCTAGCTCATTTCCCCCTTGCAGATTGTCCTTCAGATCTAACACTGTCCCCCTTCCCCCACCCCAAATACATCCAGCAGGTGCTCCCTCCTCTATTTACCCGCTCGCCCTCACAGACTGCTCTCTCCTCATTCTTATTTGTAAGTAGCTCCCTTTTCTGTCTTCTCATTTCTCTCTTCTCCTCCCCACCAGCTGCTGTCACTGCCTGCCAGAAACCCCGTGCCTCAGTGCCCACCAACAGACAGCAGAGAGCAAAGCTATAGTAGCTGTTTGTCTGCAGCCTCTCTGTAGCCATGGCATTGCAGCTGGGATGTAATCTTGTCAGCTCTAGTAAGGATCAGTGATGCAGCTAGGGGGATCTGGGGGCCTTGGAACTCCCTAGCTGCCTCAGTGATGGGGATGGGCAGGGATGCTACTCCTGCATGGGTGAGCAGGAGCCTAGCCAAACAAGCGACTCTGCCTCCCTCTGCTCATTCTGGGTTGGCTACTGTAGCAGAGAGGCTGGCTGTGTGCCTGAACGCACCCAGTGTTGAGAGCAGAAGAGGCATAGAACCAGGTCTGGGGGTGGGGAAAGCTGAGGTTGGCTGCTGGGGGGTGGGGGAGAAGGGCATGTTGGCCAGGTGGCCACGCACCATATAGGAGTGGGGACATTTGGCAAGGGGGTGGAGCGTCTAGGAATTGGACGGTTGGAAGGGTCCCCAACGGTCATCTAGTCCAACCTCGTGCTCCAAACAGGATAACCTCAGCTCACAGCATCACAGAGAGATGCTTATCCAACCAGGTTTTGAAAATATCCAAGAAGAGAGATTCCATGACCTCGATGGGCAACTTATTCCATTGCCTGACTGTCCCTTACACTGAGGAACTTTTTCCTAATGTCTAACCAATCTCTGTTGCTTCAATTTAAGCCCCTTCTCTCCTATCTTCCGTAGCAGTGAAGAACAAATGTTCACCATCTTTTTGTGGCATGTTCCTTTTAGATATTTGACAGCTGCCACCTGCTACCATGTCCACCTGCCCCCCCCCCCTTTAATTGTCTTTTCTCTAGACCAGGGGTGGGGAACCTTTTGCCCAGGGGCCAAATGTAGCCCTCAGCATGTTTTTATGTGGCCCCGTTCCACTTCCTGGATCTGGCCCTTGGATCCAGTTCTAACCTCCAATCACTGAAAAACTGAGCTCAAGAGAAGGGAGCAGAGATGAGGTTGTGTAAACAAGGCACAGATCCATGATTTGGGCCTTCCTTCCTTGAGTGCATCCCTTATGCACCCCCGCCCCAACTTCTGTGCGGCCCTCGGAGCTTGTGCAAGCTTTCAGAATGGCTCCTGGGAGGGAAATGGTTCCCCGCCCCTGCTCTAGACTGAGCATACTCCGTTTTTTCAGCCCATGGCCGGCCCCAGGGTTTGTGAGGCCAAGTGCAAAGTCTTGGTGTGGGGCCTAATTTGCATAATTAGGCCCTACCTAATTAAGCAAATGTGTAAATGTACATAGATTTTAATCCCTCTGGACAGGAAGGATTCCCATTCTCCACCCCTCTGAGCAACCACAGAGAAGCATGGCCTCCCCATGCTTCTCTCCCCCCGCTCCCCTCCCCGGTTTGGCACCCCTTGGCTGCCTTATCTGATGCTAAGCCAAGCGGCCATAGCCTCCCAATGCTTCCCACCTCCCCACCTAGCATCTACCACCATTCCCCAGGAGTGGTTCCACTGCAGGGGCAGCCGGGCATACAGTGAGGCAGACACAGAGAGACTGACTGGTCCGCTGCCTTACTGGGGGAGGGGGTGAGCTTAATCAGCCTGGCCTCCAGGGCCTATTGCTTCTTGCGGCAGATGCCATCTGTGCCTTGTGCACGCATGCGGTGTGACCGGGCCATAGGTGCTGCTATCAAACACGCAAGACACCCAAACTGCAGCCAGCCTATTAAGTGCATTATGCCATGAAAAGAGATGTATATATTATTATTATTATTATTATTATTATAAGCATTTGTATAGCACCAGCTGTGTACCTGGCGCTTTACAGAACAATGAGATAGGCGCGGTCCCTGCCTATGGCTTACAGTCTAATAGACTCGGAGGGGGAAGACAAGGAGAGGGGACATAGGGAGAGACAAGGAATAAAAACATTCAAGCAGATGCGAAGTCCGAGGTGCACGTGCTTGGCTTTGTTGCAGTTAGGCAGGAGTCAATGGGGAGGGCAGACAGTAAGTATTGAGTGGGAAGTTCTAACAGGCGTCGGGAAGGGCGGCAAGGAAGAGGTGGGTTTTGAGGAGGGATTTGAAGGTGCGGAGGGAGAGGGCAAGGCGGATGTGGGCAGGGAAGAAGTTCCAGGCAGCAAGGGAGAAGGGACGAAGGCGGTTAGGTGAGCAGGGGAGACGAGGGAGAGCAAGGGAGGGGACAGAGGAGGAGCGGAGAGTGCGTGCAGGAGTGTGTAAGGAGATAAGGGCTGAGAGGTAAGGGGGAGCCAGGTTGTGAAGGGTTTTGTAAGTAAATACCAGGAGTTTGTGAAGGATGCGTGCGGGAAGGGGGAGCCAGTGAAGTGAGGAGAGGAGAGGCTGCACGTGGTCGAAGCGATGGGCCGAGTGAATGATCCTAGCAGCGGGGTTTTGGATGGAAATAAGGGGGGGCAGATGAGAGCGGGGGAGGTGAGCAAGGAGGAGGTTGCAGTAAACAAGGCGAGAGATGACCATGGCATGAACAAGGGTTTTGACTGAGGAGACAGAGAGAAAGGGGCGAATCCATGCAGTGTTACGGAGGACAAAGTGATCAATTCACAGTGCCCCCACCCCATAACCAGTTTGTTTGCGCCCCTGCCCCCCATATAATCAATTTATGCTGCCCCCCCACCCATAATCATTTCATTTGCACCCCCAGGGCAGTGTTAATTGATTATATGGGGTGTGTGTGGCGCAAATGAACTGGTTATGGGGTGGTAGGTAAAAGGCAGTATTCCTACTAGCAATAACTTCATTAAGAAGAGTTAGTGGAATAGCACCCATAATAATCTCAGAACCATATCTGCAGATTTTCCAAGGTAGAATAGCTATTGCTTTACATCCTAAATTCCTACCTATGATAGTATAAGTAAGATAGTTGTGAGAATGTGGCCCTTTTTACACGGGCCTCTCCCAGCCATGAACACGCAGATTTCTGTGTGTTCATGGGTGGGGGAGCCCTGTGTGAGCAATGTGGCGCACACATCCACGGTGAGTGGGGGTGCATGCGCGCACCCGCCTAACATGCAGCCGCACTCACCCCCCACTCGTCCCCACGCACAGAGCAACCAGGGAAAACGGCAGTTACTTCATGGATGCAGATGAGTGTAAACAGGGACTGTGTGAAGCCACTCGCAGAAGAACAGAAGGTTGCTTCCTTGTAAACAAAGTACTTCGAGATGGGTCCTAAGATTCTCACAAAACCCACCCTTTCAGCCCCTCATGGAATTTTTTTCTTATATTCCTAGAAAGGGTTGGGAGGAACTGTCATTCTGAGGGGGAGAGTGCTTTTTATACTAGAGGAGCTCAGACCATCATGTGGTCTATTATTTGAATAGGGTGAGCATGCACAACCTAGTTGTGAGAATGTTGGAAGCCATCTCGAAGAACCTTCTTTACAAGGCAACAGCCTTCTGATCACTTACAAGGGGGTGTAGTTCTTTGTAAACAAACAGATTTATCTCCCAGTCCTATGGTGTCCTGTGTCTGCGGCTGCTGCTGCTGCTCCTCCTCCTCCTCCTCCCTGATGACTTGTCTAAGTCTTCCAGCCCCGTTGTCATCTTAGCTGTTCTCTCAGTTTTCTCCAATTTGTCTACATCCTTCCTGAAGTGTGATGCCCTGTCAAAATGAACACAGTATTCCAGGTGAGGTCTCACCAGGACTATCTTCTGTCCTGTCCTCCCAACCCCCCTTTACCCAAACTCTGGTTGATCCCCTGGCAGAGATGTTTTCTATTCACTCCATGGAGGATTCTGAATTCCCCTCCCCACAAACTGGGACAGAAAACCAAAGTTTCTTACCAAACAAAATTTGTTGAACTTTTGCTTTGTTTTAAATTTTTTGACACATCCATTTTGATAGATTTTGAGTTAATGAGGTCGAAAACAACACTCAAACACAGAGGCTGATTGCTTTTCTGATCAATTTTTTTTCTTTCCTTAAAACAACACTGTTGTCAGGGCTGGCGGGGTTGGGTAGTGGTGGAATTTCACCTCGTCTCAAAAACTTCCTGACATGGGTTTTGTGAACAGTTTGAGGCAAACGAAGATGCTGCTTATAAAATCTGGGTGTGAATTTCAAACATGACCAAGATCTATCAGGGTTTTGGCTTGAGTTCAGAGCTTCCCAAACTTTTAAGACCAATACACCAGTGTCAACCCACAAATTTCTCACAGACTGGCCTTCACCTTCTCGTTGATAGCTGCAGCCTGTGCAGGCTCCTTGAGGCAAGGGCATAGCTACAATAAACGCTTGAGCCAGACCCGGGGGAGGGGGGGAATACCCTTGTGAAATGTGTGCATATAGGCAAAGTGTGGTTAGCATCCACCAAAGACTTGCTAAGTGCCACAGAGCAGCCCATTCTATCTTCTGCACCAGGGCCAATTCTAACCTAGCTACATCTACGCCTTGAGGGCTGGCTGTTGCTCCACATGATGGTTAGCCTCAGTTTCCAGTTCACTGATGCTCTGACCACCCCTGGAGGGTAAAGGAACTGTAGCTTACCTATAATGGGTGAAAACAGACATTTATTTATTTTATTTAGATACTTCTAACCCACCCCCTCCTGACACATGGTAGTTCGGGGTGGCATACAACAGAATTATTATTATACAGAATAATAAAACAATATAAAATAGAAATAATTAAACCTCATTAAAATACACACACAGGGCCAAACTAAAAAAAACCCAACCCTCCCCCCAAAACATCCCCCCACCCACTACCCATCTCCCTCGCCAAAAACCTGGCGGAACAGCCAGGTCTTACAAAATTTATGAAACGAGGGGAGTTCCAGGGAAAGGTGGATATCCAGTGGAGGGAGTTCCACAGCTGAGGGGCGGCCACCGCAAATGCCTTCTTGGTGGTCACCACCCAGAAAACCCGGGGAACCTCCAAGAGGGCGCCCCTGGTTTAACCTCCAAGCGGTGTTAAAGTGGAGTTAGCATTATGTCTCTTTTCACCCAATGTGCATGTGCTGGCCATGGGGACCAACATTTGCTTTGCTGAGGTAATGCTTAAGTAGTTTCAGACAACTTACCATGACCTTGCTGACCATCATTGGTTCACAGACCACAGTTTTGGGAGACAGTATTTTGACCCCATCCCTGGTGTTGCATGTTGCATCCTGTAGCTTCTACGGGTTTGCTGAGTACCTTGCAATGCCAGAACCTGAAGTAAAGTGAGTTAAGAGCAAAGGGGGGGGAGTTCTAAATCACGCATTCACGTGTAGCTTGTTCTCAATTTGTGTCAGGAAAGGAACATCATGTGCAAGCGTTTCCCCCCTTTTCTTTCAGCTTGTTTCTCGTGTGTCGCAAGCTGTAGTGCTGTAGTGTTTTTGTATGGACCCAGTTGTTTCACCCTGCCATCTGGCAGGAGCGCAAGGGAGGTAAATTATATTGTTTAGCAGAAAGTGAAAAGATAATTTGCCAGAATGATTTTATGAATAGAGAAAGACAGAGAAAAGGGGTGAGGCGGACTGGCAGTGGAAAGCTATTTGTTATAGAGGGCAGGAAAATCTACTGGATACAAGCATTTATTATGGGAAAGGTGATCTTATGTTTACGAGCTCGGCTATGACACCCTACTCCTGAGTGATGGAAGCAGGAGATAAAGCAGAGGAAGGTCTGGAGGGGATGGGCCAACTGCCGGTTCATCAGTTAAGATATAGCTTCTATCTCCGCAAGGGATTCAGATTGGATCTGTGCAGATTTAACTCTTGGGTCTGCTCTTCCACTCATTGTATTTCAGTTGTTATGCACTTCCTGTGTGTGCGACAGACACAGAAACTCTCCCTGTGAATCACTGTGTCCATGTGGGTACCTGGACTTCCCCGTGGGCTTCTCCAAATCAGATTCTTGCTCTTTGCATTTCTCAGGTGGCACAAATGGAGTGCACGCCCCGCTTGCTCACTAAAGGTACCCTGGTGCACATGAGACTCTAGCAAGCTCAGATCTGTTGCAGCCACTTCCTACATCTCCTTCCTCTGCAGCCTCTGTTGCAGGGCATATGTCAGGGTGGGTTAGAGAGATGCATGCTGAGAGCATGGAGAGGTTGGCAGAGTGTGGTCCATCAGCAATGTCCTCTGGCATTTTGTTCAGTTCACTAAAAATCCATAAAGGACCGTAGCCAGCTTGGAGCAGGTTCCGTGTTACTCTAGCCTTGCCCATTGCTTTGACCACATTCAGCCTCTTTTCTCCTTGGCTCCCCCTACAGGAATGCATTCAACACAAGCTCCTGGTCTTCAACTTCAAGGCTCTTCGTGGCCTTGCTCCCCCATATCTCTCTGCCCTTGTATCCCGCAATGTTCCTGCCCATGAGCTTTGCTTCTCCTCTGCCCCCACCCTTGCCTGCTTGCGACTCCCTTGCTTGTCTAAACGCTTTTGCCCCTTGTCTCTTGCTGCCCCCCAGGCCTGGAACTCCCTCCCTGGATATGTTCATTCTGCTCCCTCTCTCTCAACTTTTAAGTCCCTCCTGAAAACCTACCTCCTCCGTCAGACCTTCCCTAGCTCATCATCATGAGTGATAAGAATCTCCTCCATGTAACCTGCACGACTGTCCACTTTCATCAGAGGAGCATTCTAAGTTTTTGCTTCTTCTGATGGTGGGGAGAATGCACTGGGACCCACATTTAAAAACATTGCATTTGCTGTCTAACCCCTGTAATCATATTATTTTGAAAGTTGAGAATTTTGTTCATGCTTTGGCAGTATGGAGGCAAATACATGGGTCTAGTAACAGGAAGAAGAGATCTTCATTATTGTCTTCCCTTTTGATGTAGTATCGATGTGATGGACTTTTTTCCCTCAGTGGATTTATCCTGTTATAGTTTATTGGATTTATTATTATCCCCGGGGACTCCCCTTTTCTTTTTATGTCCTGTACAGGGGCACATTATTACTCTTCTCGTGTAATTGTATTAGGGCTACTACTTGTTCGTACTTAGGTTTTTATTGTTTTCTTTTTATATTTTATTTTAGCTATTTTCACACACACACACACACGCACACACACACACACCACCCCCGTTGGGGTTTTGTTTGTATGTCTTGTATGTTTGTTTTTGTATTTGTTACAGCCTGTGGCTACAAAAATAAATTATATTAACTGACGTGCATTTGAATAGTTCGGTCGACCGAACCGAACTTCCGAACCGAACCGAATTTCCGAACTGAACCTAATTTCCAAACTCGGTTCTGTTCACCCATCCCTAGAGGAGGGGTCCTGGACCTGGTAGATTATTTGCAGTTGACGTCTGGATCAAGTGGATCATATGCATCATAATTCTGACCACCCCTGAAGTAAGAGGAAGAATAAGGAAGTGGTAGGTCTGCTGTTTGGTGAAGATAGTGAAATAACAGGTGTCAGAGAGAAGGCGAAACTGCTCAACTCCTGTTTTGCCTCCATCTTCTCCGAAAAGGAGAGCTATACCCACCCTGGCAAAAATAGCATGAATGATGAGGGGAAAGGATCGCAGCTCAGGATAGATAAAGAGTTGGTCAGAGAATACCTAGCTATTCTAAATGAGTTCAAGTATTCAGGGCCGGATGAATTACATCTTAGGGTACTGGAGGAACTAGTTGATGTGTTCTCAGAACCTCTATCTGTCATCTTTGAAAACCCTTGGAGAACAGGTAAGGTGCCAGAATACTGAAGATGGGCAAATGTCCCTATCTTCAAAAAGTGGGGCGGGGGAGGAGGATCCAGGAAACTATAGACTGATCAGACTGACATTGATACCGGGAAAGATTCTAGAACAGGTTATAAAGCAGTCAGTTTGTAAGCATCTAGAAAACAATGCAGTGATTACTAGCACATATTTGTCAAGAATAAGTCATGCCAGACTAATCTTATCTCTTTTTTTGATTGAGTTACTGATTTAGTGGATCATGCGAATGCCATGGACGTAATATATCGTGATTTCAGCAGGCATTTGACAAAGTCCCCCATGTTATGCTTGTTGACAAGCTGGTAAAGTGTGGACTAGATGATACTACCATTAGGTGGATTTATACCTGGTTGAAGAACCGTACTCAGAGTGCTCATCAATGGCTCTCTATCAAACTCGGGGAAGGTATCGAGTGGGGTGGCGCAAGGCTCTGTCCTGGGCCCAGTGCTGTTCAGTGTCTTTATTTAATGACTCGAATAAAGGAGTGGAGGAAATGCTTATCCGATTTGCAGATGACAAAACTGGGAGGGATAGCTAACACCTTAGAAGACAGGAATAAAATTCAGAATGATCTTGATAAGCTGGAAAACTGTGCTGAAACTAACTAAATACAGTTCAACAGAGACAAATGTAAAATTCTGTATTTAGGTAAGAAAAATCAAATGCGCAAATACAGGATGGGGAATACCTGGCATGGCAGCAGTACATGTGAAAAGGATCTGGGGACTGTAGTTGATCACAAGCTGAACATAAGTCAGCAATGTGATGCAGCTGCAAAAAAGGCTAATGCAATTTTAAGCTGCATTAACAGAAGCATATTTTCAAGTCATGAAAAGTAATAGTTGCACTCTATTCTGCTCTGGTCAGACTTCACCTGGACTGCTGTGTCATTCTGGGCACCACACTTTAAGAAGGACATTGACAAACTGGAACGTGTTCAGAGGAGGGCAATAAAGATGGTCAGGGGCAAGGAAATCAAATCCTATGAGGAAAGGTTGAAGGAGCTGGGTATGTTTAGCCTAGAGAAGGGAGGACTAAGGGGAGATATGATAGCAGTCTTAAAACCTTCTTGTCACAGAGAAGATGGCAAAGATTTGTTCTCCATTGCCCCTGAAGGCAAGACTAGAAATAATGGGCTCATATTGCAGCAAAGAGCAGATTTTGGTTAAACATTAGGAAGAAATTCCTAACAGTAAGAGCTGTTCAACAGTGGAACAAATTGCCTAGGGAGAAGGTGCTGGAGGTTTTCAAACAGAGGCTAGACAGTCATCTGTCAGGGATGCTGTAGCCGTGGAATTTATGCATTGAGCAAGGGGTAGACTAGATGGCTGCCGAGCTCCCGTCCAACTCTATGATTCTATAGACTCCATCTTCATTAAACAGTGAGGTAAACATTCAACCACAAACTAATCAAAGTCAGACCACAACTTTGGGTGTTAACAAATGAGACGCTAGCCCCCTGGAGTCTGGGTTCGGTCCAGGCAGCCCCCACTCACATGTTTAGTGTATAGAGCCTAATAAATAAAACGGGCAGCCCCCTGCCAATTTATCATACAGTGAGGGTGGAAAACATCCCCACACGCCAGGGTGTCTGCACTTCTCTGACCATCCAGAGCTCATATAGGGCAACAAGCTCTCCATCCGTCCGTTCACATTCCCTGTACCCCAAGTCACTTGGGTCACTGAAAAGATTAATCTCCACCATCCCATTGGGGCACTCCCAGTGGCTCTGTATCCTCCTGCTGTCATTAGGGCAGTGATGAGAAAAATGGGAAGGTCCAGCCTCCGTTAATGACTGCCCTACTTCCGGCGGTGCACAGACATGTAGAAAACTCATGATCTCGTTCACATCCAACTCTCTCATCTCGTCCAGGGCTCCCACTCTTCCATTCTGCTGAACTTGGAACTGCAGCAGGTTTGCACCATGTCTGCACTCCATTACAGAGAAGAATGTGTTCGCCGTGTTGGTCCCAAATGACAGAGACAAAGTGGTTCAAATTATACCTTTTATTGGACTAACTAGGTGGTAAGCAGCACGCTTTTGGGCCACACAGGGCCCTTCCTCAGGCATGTATCATAGCCAGTAGAAATATATAAACTGAGCAAATGTAGAGCTGGTATATATAAGGGGGCATGGAATGGGTGAGAGGTAGGTCACTCCATCATGCATAGATAGAACACAATTGTGTGCATGTGCCCCACCCTATGAGTGCATAGGCTGTCTCAGAGAATGGGTCTGAAAGTTCTCTCCCCAACCTCTCTGGGCCCCGTACCCCAGGAGCACCCACAGTTAGAAGCTGAAGGCATTGGGCTTTCACATGCAAACAACCTGGAGCAATAGTTTTCTGTGGCGTTATGACCCCTCATGCTTGTTGCAAGCGAAAACTGTTCCTTTCAAAAGATAAGAAAATATGAGTATCTTTTAACCAATGGGCAGCTCTTATCCCACATACATTCCCAAGCAGTGACCTTCACTGCCTTGCAGATCCTGCCACCAGCCCATTTCTTAATCTCTAGATTATATCTGTAATCTATCTATCTAATCTATATACTTGAACCTATATTTATCTATATATATGTACAGGAGGAGACAGATAGGGAAAGGTAAAATAAAGGGTATAAGGAAAGGTAAGGTATAACACTGAGTGCTGGGGAAGATTTTAGTGCAAGCACCAGAGTTTTGTAAACGCAAACAGACACAGCAAGCGCTAACACAGAACAAGAGTCAAACAGCCTGACCCTGCAATATAAAGGGTTGCAGTGCCCTCCCTAGAGCCCACATGATTGGTTCTGGGAGACAGGAGGCATTGAGCAATCACAGGGTGCCATTCAACTACCTGGGATCTGCTTGCACTCCTCATAGACCAGCAATTACATCCATCGGGTCCTTCCCATCCCAGGCCTAGTTCAAGGGTTCAACATGGTTTCCCTCCCAAATGACTCCGAGATGTCTGCTCCCTCCTCCCCTCTCCACATTTTCCCTCCAAAACAACTGCCAGGCAATAACGAAATGAATAACAAAAAATGAAAGTCATTACTGAGTTTGTTATTATTTATCTTCATTATCATTATTGCAATAACGATAATGAAAATGAAGAATTTTGTTATCAATATAACGAAAATGAAGTGCACATCCCTAGAAAGACTCTGAGTGGGTCACAAACGTCACGATTCCCCATTGCCTTGTCCTGCAGTTAGCCAAGATTCTCAGGCCATGATTGGAGAAACAGCATGGTGATGAGGCCACCCATCTCCATGGAAAAGCGTGTGGCCTTTGCCAACTGGAAGCTCAACATTCCAGACTCTTGCTGCTTTGTCGCCCAGCAGTTTGGCCATAGAATCTTCACAGTGGGCACCATCCTTGTGGAGGTTTGCACAGTGTGTGGATGTACTGCTGGACCGGGTGTGCAGCTGGCTGACCCCACAAAGTTGATGGAGGGCTCTCGGTGGGAGGGGCTCCCAAACTGTATAGGGGCAATCAATGGGAAACGTGTCACCATCATTTGCCCACCCCATAGCAAGGACGATTATGGGAACTGCAGTTCTGTAAGCCGTAGTGCCTCACCGTGCCTGGTTCGTGGATGTGCTGGCTGGGTGGTCTGGGAAGAACCACAATGCCCACAGCTTCCATCATTCTCCCTTCTTTGGCCACATGTACACCAGAGACTTTGGACCCTCCACTGAAACATGCAATGAGGGTGTGTTCATGGGGCTTTTTGTTCTCGGGTACCTTGCCCACACCCCGGAGCAAAGGTACTTCAACCAGCAGCTCAGCATCACCCACTCTCTTGTGGAAAGAGCCTTCCTGGTGGTGACCTGCAGAACTGGAGACCTCCTTCAGCTCCATGTGACCACAACCAGCTTCCCCTTTCTATAGGCTGTAATTCCTTCATCTAAGGGATAAATTGATCAGGAGCAAAGGAGCTGATTGAGCATCTCAGCTTGCAATACTCAGATTTCCTGAGCCCAACTTTAATGCCATAACCCATCCTTCCTCCTGGCTGGGCATTTGGAGTGGCATTGTGGGGCAGAATGATGGGAAGAAAGAAGCGTATCCTTTCAGAGAAAGAAAATTGACAGTTGGGTTTTCTCAGGTAACACAGATGCCCATCAGATTTGGGGTCCCGACTTGCCCCAGTCGTGTTTGGCCACCAGCTGGTAGCCAATGGCTACCTGACTCTTCTCAGTGCTAGGCTGCTGCTCTTCTGGTTGGTTGCTGCTCAGTTGAGCAAGGAACTTCCCCATTCAGCTTTTTCTGAGGGGGGAGGAGCAAGGAGGCCTCTCCCCACCTGTGCGTGTGTCGATCTTCCAGATTCTGACTCAGGAGACTTGTTGGTTAATTAACAAGAACATTTATTAACATAAGGCTGTTGGCCTAGTCCTTTAGGATGACTCTAAGAAGAGGTCTTAGCTCTCATTTATGGTAAAACACTGTTAGCCTGCATGCTCTGTATCTTCTTGTGTCCTAGCTGCTCCTTGTTGCAGACTCTTACAAAATGATTATACTGATTGCATGCATTGCAGCGTTTCCCAAAAGCTGGGCATTGCCTGAATCTGTGCTGGGTTCCACATCTGGTACATCTTTTTTCACAGTCTGCTGCATGTGCTGGCACTTTGTTTCCTCCAAGCTTTGCTGTACTATTAGAGGTGCTGAGTCTTGTTGCTTGCAAGCCCTTTTGTAGGTTTTGCAACATGTCTATGGCAACAGGGTCCTGTTTTCCTCCAAAACTTGGGTTCTTGCCTTTGTTGCTTCTGCAGCCTGGGACATTCATATGGCTTTCTCCAGGGTAAGATTACAGTCCTCCAGGAACCTCTTTTGCAGTTTTATGTCTCTGGTTCCAATTACTATCTGATCTCTGATTATGGACTCTGCTAATTGCCCATAATTGCAGGTTTGACTCATCACCTTCAGGTCTGTAATAAATTCTTCAAAAGATTCACCTTCTTTTTGAGTCCTGAAGCTAAACTTATATCTCTCAAAGGTTTCACATTTCTTCGGAGTGCAATATTCTTCAAACATTCCCAATACAATTGCATAACTTGCCTTTTCTTCCGGAGTTAGTTGCATGGCTTTAAAGATGCTTTTAGCCTCATGTCCTGCTAGGTTCACAAAAATTGCAATTTGATGAGTATCTGGCTCCAAGTAGATCTCCAGATCTTGCTTAAAGATCTGCCATGACTCTGCCACATTACCAGAGAGCTTGAGTTCCTTAGGAGCTTTAAGCCACTCCATAGTCTTTATTTCACTTGTTCCTTCCACACAATTCTTCCTTCTCGCCTTTTCAATCTCCAGTCCCCTTCTTCGTGAGCACCCTTTTTTTTTTTTTTTTGAGGACCCCACTCCTAGTACCATGTGTTGATCTTCCAGATTCTGACTCAGGAGACTTGTTGGTTAATTAGCAAGAACATTTATTAACATAAGGCTGTTGGCCTAGTCCTTTAGGAAGACTCTAAGAAGAGGTCTTAGCTCTCATTTATAGTAACGCACTGTTAGCCTGCAGTGTGCACCCCCATGGGTCCCCTATTCCCATTGCTTTAAAAGGCCAAACTTCCTTTTAAAGGACTCCAGTGCCAGGAACTTCAGCAGAGCATTAACTGAGCTAGGGTTAAATTCAGTGAGGACATATAGCAGAGAGGTGGCCAGACTGTAGCTTGGGAGCTGCATACAGCTCTTGGGCCAGTACAAATGCAGCTCTCAGCCCCACACTGCCTTAATGGTCCTGTAACTTATTTCATTGCACCTGAAACTCAGCAGCTGAATTGCAGCTGCTCCCTAGAATCTCAGCAACCAGGACTGCAGACCACTGCCCTGCCAGTCAGTCACAAAGCAGGAGTATGCATGTGTTTGCACACATACGTGCAAGGGTCTTTTATGGCTCAGCCATGTGAACATTTTGGTACATGGCTCTTGGGACTGGGAACTCTGGCCACCCAGGCATGCGTCTTGAGTGTTCAGAGTGAGGAAAGAGGAATCGAGATGAAGTCTCGGATTTATTCCTTTGCATGGAACCCCAAACAATCTTCTTTGTGTGTTTGTGGCTTTTTTGTGCATCTGTCTGGTTGCATGTCTGTGTGTCTGAGGCTGAGCCCTTGCTGATTCTTGCACGGTTGGAAGAGCAACCGCAGAATGCAGACCGGACGGTTTCCCTTTGGGCTTTGCAGCCTCACTCTGCCTGTAATTGTTTCTGACGTTTCACCTGTCACATTGTGAGCCTCTTTCGTGGAGGGGGTGGGGGTGATACCATGTTCAGATCCCTGAATGTGGAACTGGCACACTGTGTTCCCTGTCGACAAGATATCAAATATGTCAGGACTCCAGAGGAAAGACAGAAATGAAAGAGGATGGGAAAGAGAGAGAGAAATGAAGGAACAAGAGAAATCGGAACTTGCCTGGAGACAGGTGGACAGATGTCTAGCAAACCAGCTAGATGGTCAGGCTGTGTCAGAAAGACAGCATGCTCCTTGCTGATCTCAAGCAGTAATTATCAGTTATTTAGGCAGGAAACCTAAGCAAACCGGTTATTATCAGTGCTTAATGACTGAGGTGAAGCTCAAAGTGATTAATGCTCTTTGAGGAACTGAGGGCTAGCTACAATGAGCCCTGATTTTGAGCTATTTTCAAGTACATTGGTAATTTATTTTGAAATACAAAAGGGGATGGGGGTATGTATTAGGGAAGCAGCTGGGGTGAGCGCAGCAACTGTTGGCCACAGCGGAGCTAGATTCTGGGAGCTCAGAGCAGCCACTCATAACCAGTTTGCTGCTTGCATGTCCCTTCCCTCTCAGTGGAGAGGTCACTCTCTGAACTAGAAAGTGTCCCTTCCCTAAGAAGCTAATTCCTAAGCCCCCAGAAGGGCATGAGAGGGCGGTAGACCCAGAGGGCAGTTGAAGGAAGCACTTCATCCAGCTAGATATTTGTGTGGCATAATCGCCATATTTAGGCACCGATCAAACTTTTATACATTTAGCCATAATTCTGTAACCACTGATCAGCCCTTTTGTCCCGACTTGCGAGCTTGCAAGAGGTTTCAAGACTGTGCCCTGTTTCCTCATAATACCCTTGTTCCAGTCCTACAGCTAAAGTATGGAGAGCACTGATGACTGAGGCTGCTACTTTTCCCAGTTTTACCCTGAAACTCATTTTGGCCTATGGGAGTCTCAGGGTCAAACCGCAAGAGGTGACAACCTTACTGCTGGTGACCTCCTTCAGCTCCATGTGACCACAACCAGCTTCCCCTTTCTACAGGCTTTCTACAATTCCTTCATCTAAGGCAGGGGTGGGGAACCTCAGGCCCAGGGACCAAATGTGGCCCGCAGCAAGTTTTATATGGCCCTCGGATCCAGTTCTTACCTCCAATCACTGAAAAACTGAGCTCAAGGGAAGGGAGCAGAGATGAGGTCACACAAATAAGGATAGGGGACAGTTCCATGGCACAGATCCACAATTTGAGCCCTCCTTTCCTCGAGTGCATCCCTTAAGCACCCCTGCCCCAACTTTTGTGCGGCCCTCGGAGCTTGTGCAAGTTTTCAGAGTGGCCCCTGGGAGGGAAAGGTTTCCCCACCCCTGATCTAAGGGATAAATTGGTCAGGAGCAGAGGAGCTGAGTGCATCAACTCCAGAGCATCTCAGCTTGCAATATTCAGATTTTCTGAGCCCCACCTCAGTGCCATAACCATATGCCCATCCTTCCTCCTGGCTGAGCATTTGGTGTGGCATTGAAGGGTGGAAAGATGAGAAGCAAGAAGCATCTTGCATCGTTCTTCACCTCCAAGATTGACAAGATCCGTCGGGATATTGCCTCCCACCCTCCTCCGCCCCCCGCTCCCGTCCCACCCCCTCCCCCGCCCCCCTCCCTCCTCACATCCTTCCCTCCTGCCTCTCTCCAGGAAATCTCCGCTCTTCTCTCTTCATCGAACCCCTCCACCTGCCCCCTTGATCCGATCCCCTCCCGCCTCCTGACCTCTATTGCTCCCACTGTCGCTCCCCCCCTTCTGCATGTCATCAATCTCTCCCTCTCCACAGGCTCCTTCCCCTCTGCCTTCAAACATGCCACTGTCTCCCCCATCCTCAAAAAGCCTACCCTGGACCCTTCCGATCCCTCTAGTTACCGGCCAGTCTCCCTCCTTCCCTTTGCTTCGAAGCTCCTGGAACGTGTCGTCTACTCCCGCTGCCTGAACCTCCTCTCTGCCAACTCCTCCCTGGACCCTCTCCAGTCCGGCTTCCGCCCCCTCCACTCTACTGAAACTGCCCTGGCCAAGATCACCAATGATCTACTTGTCGCTAAATCGAAGCGCCACTACTCCGTTCTTGTCCTCCTTGACCTCTCTGCTGCCTTTGACACTGTCGACCACTCGCTCCTCTTGGACTCGCTTTACTCTTTGGGCTTCCGTGGCTCTGTCTTTGACTGGTTCTCCTCCTACCTCTCTGACCGCTCCTTTAATGTCTCCCTCCCCGAGTCGACCTCCCCCTCCCTTCCCCTCTCGGTTGGGGTTCCCCAAGGTTCTGTCCTTGGCCCTCTCCTCTTCTCTATCTACACCCTGTCCCTTGGCGAAATTATTGCCTCCCACGGATTCCAATACCATCTCTATGCTGATGACACCCAACTCTATCTCTCTACCCCCTCTCTCTCCTCCTCTATCCGCTCACGCCTCGTCGACTGCCTCTCTGATATCTCCGCCTGGATGTCCCGACGCCAACTCAAACTGAACATGGCCAAGACTGAACTCCTCATTTTTCCTCCATCCCCCTCCTCTCCCTCTGACCTGACCATCTGCATTGATGGGGTCACCATCCGTCCTGTTCTCCGTGCCCGCAGCTTGGGCTTCATTTTTGACACGCACCTCTCCTTTAAACCTTACATTGACTCTGTGGCCAAATCCTGCCGATTCGCTCTCCTCAACATTGCCCGCATTCGCCCCTTTCTATCTGTCTCCTCGGCCAAAATCCTTGTTCATGCCATGGTTATCTCTCGCCTCGACTACTGCAACCTCCTCCTTGCTGGCCTCCCTCGCTCCCACCTGTCCCCCCTTGTGGCGATCCAAAACTCTGCCGCCAAGGTCATTCACTCTGCCCGTCGCTTCGACCATGTGACGCCTCTCCTCCTCTCCCTTCACTGGCTCCCCCTTCCTGAACGTATCCTGTTCAAACTCCTGGTTTTCACGTTCAAATCGCTCCATGACCAAGCTCCCCCTTACCTCTCGGACCTAATCGCCCTACGCGCTCCTGCGCGCGCTCTCCGCTCTTCCGCTGTCCCCTCCCTCGCTCTCCCTCGCTTCTCCTGCTCGCCCAACCGCCTTCGTCCCTTCTCCCTCGCTGCCCCGCATGCCTGGAACTCCCTCCCTGCCGACGTCCGCCTCGCCTCCTCCCTCCGCTCCTTCAAATCCCTCCTCAAGACCCACCTTTTCCATGCTGCCTTTCCCAATGCCCTCTAGTCTTTCCCCTTGCTCTTACTGTCAGCCCTCCTCTGCTGACTGCTGCTACCGACCACCTTGTAACCAAGCCAAGTACACGCACCTGAGACTTCGCATCCGCCTGAATGTTTGTTTGTCTTCTCCCATGTCTCTCCCGCTGTCCCCTCTCCTTGTCTCCCCCTCCTTGTCTTTTAGATTGTAAGCCACAGGTAGGGACCGCAGCTGATTATATGTTCTGTACAGCGCCAGGTTGTTACTGGCGCTTTATAAATGTTTAATAATAATAATAATAATAATAATCTCCCTTCAGAGAAAGAAACGTGACACTTGGGTTTCATCATATTACACACATGCACTTCTTTACACATGCTACTCTGCACAAACTAATAACATATGCATGTTTATGTCTACACCTGTGCATGTGCAGCAGATGGCTAGATTCTTTAAAACCTCTCAGCTCTCAGCTTTGCAGGAAAATAATGGTCCGTTCTTCAGTTTCCTGATTGTTCCAGTAGTTGCGTCTATGGGACCCAAGAACAGTATTTGGAATATAGAGGTCTATTAGAAACCAGAGAAGCCTTTTGTGAAGCCAAGCTATGAGAAAAGTGTATGCATTTCCAAGGGATATTTTCCATGTTAGGCAGGGAGAAAAATACTTGGTTGTAGGGGAGCTTGGAAGAAGTACCTGCTGTGCTGGAATCAGGATAAACAAAGTTAACTATCTGGACTCTGGTTTCTGTTATTTCTCCAGACCTGCAGCCTTCACTGGGCCTAAGAGAGACATGCAGTGAAACCGTACAACTGACTAAGCAGCATCTACAGAGATTTTTTTTTAAGGAATAGGCAGACACGTTGGTGCCAACCAGCCAAACTCCAGAAAATGAAATGTACGTTGCTTCTTGTGCCACTGGCTGGAACCAGAGCTGCATTCTCAGTTCTATGCAGTGACTTTTAAAAAATCTCCTCAGCCTTGCACTATGCAAAGCCATTAGAGATGCTTGAAAACCACATAACTCTCCTTACTAAATCTGTCCTCTTTTCATTTGGTGAATTGCTTTCCTCAGTGCATTTTGAATGGAGCTTGGAATTCAGATGGTCGCGGTTGTTTATTTTCTATTTTGTGCACCAGTTTCTGAGATGATGTCAGTACAGCTGATCATGACTTACATGGTACATGCTACTGCTGAACTAGCAGAAGAAGCAGATGATATTGGTTTTGTGTGCAGCTACATTAAGGACACACAATCCTTAAGGAAATCGAAGTGAGAACCCGTACTTGCCGGGGGCGCTGGATGAATGTACTTTGTGGAGATGAGGCTATTTTGGAAGGGGGCAATAGAGCCCCTTTCACCCATGCACATTTCTCATATAGCCACATCCCTTTCTGAGTGCTATGATGTCACAACCCTGGAAAAGGATGTATGGTAGGAAAGCCCCTTAGCCCCCATCCATTTCCAATGTGGTCCTGCCCATGGCCAAAAGGGCTTGGAAGGTGTAGGCCCAAATTGGAACCAAGGGATGCAACTGCACCCCCTCTCGGCACCCCTGACACCCACATAATTACTAGCATGGATGTTATCCTCACAGAAGATCATGCTGTTAGTGTGTACTGCTACAGAAATCCATTTGGGCATTTTACATCCCCCTATAAAGCAACCTGTTTCATCCTTTGGTGAGACGATGGGACTTCAGCTGAGACAGACCATTGATTTAAAGCATTGTATAGCCTGTATTTTGTAATGTGTTTTCTATTCCACAATGAGAGTCTTTTTAAAGTAAGGACTTTAGATTGAAGAGTTCCCACACAGTGGTTTGCTAGAATGGTCCGGCAAGTCTCCTGGGAAAACAGTCTCACAACTGAAACATCCTACAAGTTTCTGCTGTAGATTTCTCACTGAGACTTTGGAACAATCACAGCAGAAACCGCCTGCCAAAAAATACAAGTTTTAACTCTTTGGCACAAAACTTGAGCACACGTGAGCATTGTGCTGCTCACAGTTAAGATGTGATTAAGTTGAGAGGTATGTGCCTCCAATATTGAGTTTCGTGGCCTTGGTTTAAAGTGTTTCCACTACTCTCAGGACATAACAATGTAGCCATGTAAGCAAGCGGTTACTCACGCCAGGAAAGCACAAGACTGACAAAGCATTTCTTCAAGAGTGTTTTGCCTCATAGCTCATTTTAACAGTCATATACAAAGTAAACAGTAAATAAACAGCTCACAACCAAGTGCAAGAGGCTTCTTGCCCCCAGACTGTGCATGAGATGTATCTTCTACTCCCAGCTAAATCTCCCCCCCCCCCCGCCCCCATTTTCTCTCTCCTGCTGGTCAACTTACAAGGAAGGCTGGGAAAGCCTCCTCACTTAAAGGGCCAGCAGCCCACCCTGCCACAACTCACCAGCTTTCCAGGTATGTAGAAAGATTCAGAAAGGTTTGCTAACTTTGTTGAGCAAATCTGGGCTTAGCTTTGGTCAAAGCTGGGTTGCTGGTTATGTTTGTGCTGAAGCTGCAGGAAACTTATTTCTCTTTCTATATTACTATTTCATTACATTTAAATAGCATGTACATAATCATGAAATAAGCAAAATATTGCATAAAGGTTGAAATAAGTAACATCACTGCCTAACTCATCAAATAGGTAATGTCGCTGCTTAATTCATGAAATTAGCAAACTTTCTACCTAATTCATGAAATAATCAGTGACTACTTTGTAAATTAGGCAGAAGATTTGTTGATTTCATGAGTTATGCGATGGCATTGCCTATTTAATGCAATAAGCAAACAACACAATTTCACAAATTAGTTAGATTTTTATCTCACCCTTTCTCGAAGGCTCAGGCATCATCAAACACACACATACAAAATACAGAGATAAAACCCATAAAACCATATATAAAATACCCTTAAAACACACCCCAAGCCCTAACCCCACCTGTTACATTGTCATTGGAAGATGCTCCGGCTAGGGCTTTGGCAAAGCTCCAAGGGAAGGAAATTCCAGAGTTGTGAAGCAGCAACCAAGAACACCTCTCTTTGTGCCCATGTTGTATGGACGTGTTGTAATGATGGATCTTGCAAAAGGGCGCTCTCAGCTGACCTTAGAGGCCACAAGGGGCATAAGAGAGGAGGTGGTCATTTAGACATGTAGGGCCCAGATACCTATATATCACTATTTAATTCTCCTTCTTCTCTGTATTTATCACTATATAATCACTATCAATAATCACCTCTCTCTCTCTCTCATTTTGCCTGAATCCCAAATGCAAAGCAAAAATTAGGGGGTCTGACCTGATCTGTTCAAGAAATGCATACATGCACCCCTAGAAAATGAGACCCCAGTGCTCCTCACAATGCTGCTTAGCAGCTTGGTTTGCTTTTCTTTAGGAGGATGAGTTTAAAGATACCCCTACGTGAGGCGAGATGCTGATTATTGGCCATGATGCCGGTCAGGTGTGTCTGTGACTTTCCTCTCCAGTATCTCCCCACTGCAATCACATTCTGAGAAGAGAATGACAGTTCTGGGCACGCAGTCTCACTCCAGGATGTGCTCTCCTGCCTCCCTTACCCATACCCCGCCCTCTCTCTCTCTCGCTCTCTCTCTCTCATTGTGCTGTGTGTTCTCTTTCTGAAAAGTAATTTCATGGCTCATGCACTTAAGATTCCATCAGAAAGTCGACTCTTTGATCAGGCAGACAGACGCCCTGCTGGGCTTTCATTGGCAAATCACAACTCCCTTGATTAACACCATGTGTCCTTATATCACCAAACTCATTCATACCGAGTCTTGCTCATTTTACATCTACAGTTGCCCAGGTTGCCAATTTTCGCACTTGTATCTCCCTCAAGAACAGGGTATTTATAAAGGTGGTCATCGAGTCCCCTCTCCATCCACTTCTACTATTATAACTCTTATTCTCATCACCATCTCAGCACTAAGTAGGGGCTGGGTCCTGTCCCTCTCCCACAGGCTCTTTTGCCCCTGAGCAGTCAGTAGGAACTGCAGTGACAGGGATTTGCTCTGCTTCTCCCCACTGCTTGGCAGAAGGGAACGGGTGGTAAAAGGGGAGCTGTAACTGGAGTGACAATCACTTTGCTGTGGTTCAGAAGCTTCTGCTTCAATCCAATGGCAACTTGGTGGTACTTCTCCTTATACAGAATGGTTAAACAATCTTTCAGTTTATTATCTGGTATTCTTTCTTTCTTTTTTTATTTAACCATCCGATCCCCGTACAACCCCCCCAACTCTGGCCCATCCTCCCCCTTAATTAACCCCTCTAATTCAGACCCTGTTGCCAAAAGCCCAACAGAACAAAATACATTGCCTTCAGAAAGCCACCAGGCTTGAACACAGGCAGACCTGCCCAAGAACGCCCTTCTCATAGCTGAGACCTGGCGAAAAACCAGAGTCTCCAGGAAGGCGCCCCCAGCCGATTGCAGAGACCGTAACGGGACATGGCGAGCCAGGCGATCCCTTAGATACATGGGGCCCAGGCCCTTTAGGACTTTAAAGACCATCACCAGCACCTTGAATTATTATTATTATTATTATTATTAACAAACATTTATATAGCGCCAGCAGTGTACCTGGCACTTTACAAAGTAATAAAATAGACAGGGTCCCTGCCCCTAGGGCTTACAATCTGAGAGACAGGAGCTGGGGGAGAGACTTAGGTCCAGCCCCCTCTGGTTGATCAGGTTCACAGCCTTGGAGTGCTTCTGGGTCCCTTGTTACGCCTGGATTGCGGCGGTGGCCAGGAACACTTTTCACCAACTCCACCTGGTGAGGAGGCTGCAGCCTTTTCTTTTGGACTCGGATCTGGCCTGGAAGACTATCAGCAGCCAGTACAGCAAACGGAGCACCATGTTATGTGTTCGCAGTGACCCATCCCCATAAGGAGGCGAGTTGCTGCATTCTGCACCAACTGCAGCCTTCGAACCATCACCAAGGGCAGCCCCATGTAGAGCGCATTGCAGTAATCTAGCCCTGAGGTGATGAAAGGATGGATGACAGTGGTCAGATCCGAGTCCAAAAGAAAAGGCTGCAGCCTCCTCACCAGGTGGAGTTGGTGAAAAGTGTTCCTGGCCACCACCGCAATCCAGGCGTAACAAGGGACCCAGAAGCACTCCAAGGCTGTGAACCTGATCAACCAGAGGGGGCTGGACCCCATCAATAAAAGGAGTCCTAATACCCTCCAGGGCACAAGACCAGCCAATCATCATCACCTCAGTCTTGTCAGGATTCAGCTTCAATCACCTTGCCCTCATCCAGTCCCCCACTGCAGCCAGGCAACAGGACTGCAGGAGCTGGGTTGGATGAAAAAAGAGGTAGATCTGGGTGTTATCAGCGTACTGATGGCACCTCACCCCAAACCTCCGAATAACCTCATCTAGCAGCTACATATACAAGTTGAAGAGGAGGGGGAACAGAATGGAACCCTGTGGAACCAACAAGGGAGATCTCAAGAAGATGATGAGCAATCACCCAACATTGCCTGCTGAGACCTCCCATCTAAGAAAGAGTGGAACCACTCAAGAGCAGTCCCACCCACTCCAGCCAGGTCCCACAGGTGAGTGGCCAACACCTCATGATCAATGATATCAAAAGCCGCTGAAAGATCTAATGGAATCAACAGGGTAGAATTCCCCTGGTCTAACTCCAAGTGACCAAGGCCACAAGCGCAGTCTCCGTGCCATGCTCAGAATGAAAACCACTGTGAAGGGTCCAGGAATCCAACAGCATCCAGATGTGCCTGGAGCTGACATGCTACCACCAGTTCAATAACCTTCCCTTTTAGGTAGGGAAGGTTAGAGACAGGCTGATAGCTGGCAGGGGAATCAACGTCCAATGAAAACTTCTTAAGCAGAGGCCAGACAATTGCCGCCTTAAGGCAGCCTGCTAGTCTACTCTCCTGAAGGGAGGTGTTGATCAACCCAGCCAGCAATGGCCCCAACGTCTCCAAGCTGGGTTTCACCAGGCAGGATGGGCAAGGATCTAATTCAGACTTGTGGCTTGCACAGCCCCCAGCACCTCCTCCACATCAGTGGGTGACAACAATTGAAACAGATTTTTTTTTTAAAAAAAGAAAAAGGACAAGGCTGGGCTTCCATAACCCCCAGCTCTGACTCTGCACCAGAAATGCTTGTGGCGAATATGAGAGATTTTATCCGCGAAGTGGTCAATAAAAATGTCACAGCAGGCATTGGATACTTCCAGTTCCTGGTGGAGACAGGCTGAGCTGACCAAACCCCTCATCACCCGGAAAAGCTCCTCTGGATGCGACTTTGCAGACATTATGATGGCAGCAAAGAAAGCCTTCTTCTATGGCTCTGATGGCAGCGTCTTCAAATACGATCTATGCGCCAGTCAGTCAGATTCAGCTCGAGTTTAGCTCCACCTGTGTTCTAACCACCTACCCTCCCGCTTCTGCTACCTCAGGCCCTCTGTGTACAACGGGGACCTGGTACAGTGGTACAGTTGGCACAGTGGTGGAAGCGGATGCCTGGGAGCCACCATGTTGATGGCTTCAGTCAAGATGTTGTTTCATAATGAGACACAGTCATTGACAGAGTCGTTGTCAAGGTCTGTGGGAAACTCCTCCAGAGAGTTCTGGAAACTAATTGGATCCATGAGTCTCTGGGGGCAGACCAATAAGTCCAGCACCCCGACGGGGGAGGTGCGCGAGGACCTGAGCCTCCAGGAGGTAATAGTTCAACCATGACAAGGGTGTCACCTCCACACCGCCAATCATAGGACCTCCTGATTCCAGGCCAGTGCAGAAAATCAAATCCACTGTGTGATACCTCTCATGTGTCAGGTCCACTACCATCTGGGATAGGCCCATGGTTGTCATAGAGGCCATGGACTCATGCTCTGCTCCATAAAGGCTGGCCTCGGTGTGGATGTTGAAGTCTCCCAAAACAATAAGTCTCGGTGACCCCACAACACCACCTCCGAGACCAGCTCAGCTAGAGTAGTCAGGGAGTGTAGTGGGGTGCTCAGTACACCAACAGAATCCCTAATCTATCCTTGGCCAAATCAAACACTGGATGGACACACTCCATGCCGGACGTGTTCAGCACTGGAAACCTCCGGGAGGACAATGAGTCCTTGAAAATCACAGCTAGACCACACACACCCTGAGCCCTGGACCTACTCTGATGCTGCACGGAGTACCCGACTGGCACCAGGTCAGCCAAAATTGGCCCCAACTCATCTTCCAGCCAGGTCTCTGTTATGCATTCAATGTGGTGACTCCATCCAGGGCATTGTATTGAGGGCAAAACAGGCTGGCAGTGCTCACCCATTGGCAGTTGCAGGCAAGGGAGTAACCAGCACTCTGAGTGAGGGATGTTTCCCTGCCTAGTGATGGCTCCACTCCAGACTGCCATGGCCATCACTCTGCCATGATGCCTCCCACGCTCCCGTACTCACCTGATGCTCCTGACTCTCTCCCACTGCAAACCCACACGTCCTTTGCCACTGCCATTTCAAATTTGCTGGCAGACAACAGAATGGCAGCCCTGCCCTCTTCCAAAAATAGGAATTCTGCCTGCTGGTGCAGATACTGAGCCACTAATCCAAATTTCTGCTGGCAGAAGCAGATGAAGTGGCTGCCATTTTGAAGCTGTAGTGGCATGCTCAAACTTGATGAAACAAGGCAGTCTCCCAGCTAGGAGGAGTGATCCTCCCCTGTTCCTCCTGGTCCTCATGCTGGTAGTCACTGGCCACTTTTGGTTACATAAGGGCTGAAATGACATTTTGCAAAAATGGGAATTCCAGTTAAAATCCAGGTTCCCAATACTGTCTTGGTTGAATCAAGAACCTCTCGGTACTCAACAGTATCTCAACTGATATTTTGTTTCTCGATTATCAACTTTCTGTTTACCAGGATGCGATTTACCGCTTTGTCATCAATTTCAAACCTCAAAAGGTAATACCAAAGCAATATCACATTTCTTCTATCATCTCTGCACTCCATTCTCCCTTGTACTTCCTTGTCACTCATTGGCTGGTATGCAGATCCCTTAACAAATCTGCAATCCAGTTGCAGATTGGTCAAAGCAAAAGGAACAACATAGAACAACAATTTTCATTACAGGCACTAGAATGGAGGCTAAGGGGAACTGTGGGTGGTTAAGGGGTGGGCTATTTGCTCAGTGATTGACTCAGAAATGCAGAAACAACAAACTGAGATGTAAAACTGGGCTTTGGCTCTCATCCTGGCAAACAAATAATATTTGTCTTGCAAATATCAGAATCCACCCACATTTCTTCTCTCCCGTCTTTTCATGAACAACCCCCTGCGTCACAGGCTCCTATCTAGAACACTGGCACCGGGGGAAGGGCAAACAGTATGACATGGAGCTGGGGAGCGGGGAGCTGTTGTTCTTGCTTTCCGAGGTTCAAAGGCTCTCTATGCAGACATATCCTTACCAGAATTGTGATTATTATTATTCCCTGGTTTTTGAGCTACAGTCACTCATCTCAGACTTCAGACATCTTAGGGTGTTCACAAATGAGACACTAGTCTACAGTCGTGCACACCAGGTAGGTGTCCACTTGCCCGTTTATTCGGTTTTCACCCCCACCAGTCACATGGCTACAACCCACCGGACACACAGCCCCCACTCATGGCAGGGGCTTGGAGAATGTGTGGAACCCGCTGTGCAGGCAAATGCAGGCTAACGAATGTCCACATGTCCAAATCCTGTTAATCGGGTCAGCTAGCACTATAGAGTTGTGACTGCTTCCTGCCCCTCTCTCTGCTGGTTCTGCCTGTGGGGGCTGCCTGCAAGAGCACGAAACACACACATGGGACTGTCCGTTTATTAGGCTGGACACTCTAAACATCTAACTGGGAGCTAGGGGCTGCACAGACCAAACCAAAACTCTAGCGGACTATCATTTCATTTGAAAACACCCCTAGTCTTCAGACTTAAAAAACAAAGGGGGGGAATCTGGAGGGGAATCTGGAACACACTTTATTTTTATGGGGGCGTGGGGAGATTTATGGCAGGCAGGCAGAGCCCCTCCAGTGCCACCCCCTCCCCATCACCACTTAGACACAGGCCTGTTGTGTTATAAAGACCCTCTCCCTGTTGGTTATATCAATGGCCTGGCTCTTTGTCAGCCAGAAGCAACTGCATCTGATGCTGCTGCCCCCTGCCTGTCTGTAGAAGGAGCTGGTGATTGTGGCATAGATTTGGTATAGCTTAAACACGATGGACTTGAGCATTGCCTTCTTTGTTGAAAGCAAATTTTAAAATATTTAAACAGCTTTTTAAACTGAAATGATGTTTTGGGAATTTTTGCATAAATTTGTTTTCACATTGACACTGCTGTCTAATAGCAAATGCTGAAGATGTCAAGAATGTAAACAAAAATTAGACAGGAAAAACTTGCCTTTTTGTTTTACATTTTTCAATAAATTTTGAAAAATGTGTACATGATTTTGGAAAAGATATTTGGTGTGACAAAAAAAGTCCATCAGCTCTATTTTGAATAATTTTAATCATTTATAGAGTTTCTGCATTGTTATGGCCTCTAGACATTTTTAAGCATACCCCTGCTTCAGAGAGGAATTTAACATCTTGCTGATTGCTTTAGGAATTTAACTATCTTCATGAACATGACCTCCATATCTACAGTATTGAAAGCATTTTTTATATTCAGTGTGGCAGCAGAAGGGCGGGGGGGAGGGTTTGGGAGGGTGGGAG
>QEPC01000081.1:2903557-2923497 GCA_003113815.1 Sphenodon punctatus
TGTATGAGGGGGAGAATATGAGGATATCGTCCAGATAGGCGATGACAAAGGTATCCAGGAATTCGCGCAAGACATCGTTTATGAGGTGTTGGAAGGTGGCCGGGGCATTAGCCAGACCGAACGGTATTACTAAATATTCAAAGTGTCCGTATCGAGTACGGAAGGCCGTCTTCCACTCGTCTCCTTGTCTAACTCATACTAGATTGTAGGTGCCGCGCAGGTCTAACTTCGTAAAGAGTTGTGCTCCTTGGAGCCGATTCAACAGTTCCGGAATCAAAGGTAAAGGATAGTGATTCTTGATCGTGACGCTGTTTAGGCCTCAATAATCAATACAAGGTCTTAACCCTCCGTCTTTTTTGGGCACAAAAAATATGGGTGCCCCTGCGGGCGAAGTGGAATGTCAGATAAACCCGTTGCGCAATGCCTCATCGAGGTATGTCCGGAGTTCCGCGAGCTCGGGCTTTGAAAGGGCGTAGATACGTCCGAAAGGGGGTTCGGTCCCTGGAAGTAAATCTATGGGGCAGTCATATGAGCGGTGCAGCGGCAACTGAGATGCCCGTACCTTACTAAAGACCTCCTGGAACCCCTGGTATTCTCTAGGGAGAGTAGAGGAGGATGGCATGGCCACTACGCCGATGGTTGTTGCTTTTGGGCTGGGGGGAGTCGGTATTAGGCAGTTTTGAATACAATAGGGAGCCTCAAAGTACAGCTGTCGTCTTGCCCACTGGACTCGGGCCTCATGCAGCATCAGCCAGGGGAGGCCCAGAACAACAAGGAACAAGGGGGTGCAGACCACATCAAATGTAAGGAGTTCTTGATGGTGTCCTATCGCACAGGGCAGCGGGAGGGTCTGTTGTACGATGGACCCTGAGATGAGTGGCGAGCCGTCTATAGTGTGGACGGCCTCCGGGCATTCCTTGGGTTGTACTGGCACAGCATGGTCATGGACTAAGCTTGCGTCCATAAAGTTTGCAGATGCCCTGGAGTCTAATAAGGCCCATACTATCAAGGAACGACGTGGGGCGAGGGACAGGGTAAGTGGTAATCTCAGCTGCAGTGGGTTCGAGGACGACAGTGAGGGGGCAATCTTTATGGTCGGGCGGTCCCCTGCTCGTCCCGACCCCTGGCATTTCCCTGTTGACGACGAGAAGGCGGTAGTGCAGGGCATTCTTGGATGAAGTGGCCTGCTTCGCCACAATAGAAACAAGCTCGGGAGCGACGACGGAGGTCCCGCTCCTCTGGGGTCAGAGGTCCCCGCGAAGCCCCTAATTGCATGGGCTCAGGATCGGGTTGAGGTGATCCACTGACCGACGGGCTGGGAGGAGGTCCGGATATTGGTCTACCCGGGAGACCCCTATAGTCCTGTCGTTTCTCTTTTCGTCTTTCCGTCAAGTGAGCGTCAACCTGGAGAGCCAGGGCCGCTACCCCGGTCCATGTTTCTGGAAGTGCCACATATGCCAGTTGGTCCTTTAAGTCGTCCGTAAGGCCTCTCCGAAAATGGGCTCGAAGTGCCCCCTCCGACCATTGTAGTTCCAAGGCCAGCTGTTGAAATAGCGTAATATACTCCAGGAGAGGCAGGCGCCCTTGTCGTAGGGACAGAATGGAGGCTTCGGCATCCCGCCGACGGTGGGGGTGGTCGAATAGGAAACAAAATTCCCGAAGAAACCCTTCGTAGTCAGTCAGGAGGGGGCTCTTACTGGTCAGCAAATTGGTGGCCCATTCCAGGGCCACTCCTCCTAAATTCCCAATAACAAATGCCACTTTCAGGGCCGGAGTATCATATGTGGCTGGCTGCGTAGTAAAGGTGAGATCGCAAAGGGCCAAAAACTCTCGACACGCCCTCCGGTCTCCCTGAAATTTGTCTATCCGGGGGCCCCGGGGTTCTCGGCGGGCCATGGGCAATACTGGTGCTGGCGGGGGAGGTGGCGCCGCTGCAGCTGCGGCTTCAGCCCCTACTACCACTGGTGCTGGATCCGGGGGGGCCAAAAAAAACAGCCACAGGAGGGGCGGCAGCCTGCTGTTGGGCCACCGTTGCCGCCAAATCCGTATGCCGGTCCTGCAGGTCCTTGATCTGCATGGCCAAGGACTGCACAGCGTGTACCAATTTTTCAATTTCCTGGGCCACTTCCATCGGGGAGAGATGGGGGTGGCGATGCCGGTGAATCTGTCAGTGGGAAGGGGAAGGGAAAGGGAGGAAGGCCACTCACGCACCTCACTAACACACAAAGGCTCTGCTCTCGTTCAACGGAGGGAAAATGGCCCGTCAGGATAGTGTGTGGGTCAGTCCGAGTGCTTGCGCACGTGGAGCTTAGACCCCTATCATCATAGGGCGCAGAGCGGTATGACAAGGACGGGAACCCAGTCTCTCGGTGCTCACACAGGGGGGGGAAGCCACAGAAATCCAGTGAGGAGGTGTAGGGTTGACAGGGAAGGGGGCCCTGGTCCAGGAGGGCAGGGGACACGGGACTTGCACACACGGTGACAAGGAGGGGGAACCCCGAGGGGAGGGAAGGAGGGGGAACACCCACACGAGCCCGCAGGCCCCTTCACTCACCCTTGCACCCAGGGAATCACAGGATAAGGGGAACACACGTGAAATCAACCAGGCCAGGGAATTACAGTCACTCGAGGCAGCGCAATCAGGGTAGGGTCGAGGGATAGGGGGGAACAATGCACACCAAGGCTCAATCAATAACAGTCAAGTATCAGGTACTTAGCTCGCAAAGGGGGCCAGTCTCTCCAGGCGTCTCGCTCTGTTCACCGGCGCTGTTGCTGCATCAGCGCCGGCCTTTTAACCCGTAGCTCCGCCCCCTGTGCGTGCCTGGAGGCGCGCAGAACGTCGCAACGGGGGGCGTGGCTCTACAAGGTCCCGGGGGTTTTCGGGGCCGCCCGCCGCACCGCCTGCATCCCTGGAATCCCTGGCGGCTGCGTGCGGGGCCGGTGTCTGTGCCCCAAGCCCCTCATTGGTCGCGGGGGCGGGGCCCTGCCGCTCCGAAGGCAGCCGCCGGACCAAGAAGTGGCTCCGGCGACTGACAGGTCTGTGTACTCATATCCTCACCACATGGACCAACCAGCCATCATTTTCGATGTAACCAAGCCAAGCACCTGAGGCCTCACATCTTTGTGAATGTTACACCCCTTGTCTCTCCCTCTGTTCCCCCTCCTTCGTCTCCCCACCCACCCCCTGACTCTCAGAGTGTAAGCCCTAGGACAGAGACCATGTCTATTCCATTACTTTGTAAAGTGGCAGGTACATTGCTGGCACTATATAATTGCTTCCCAATAATAATAAAATAAATAATAATAATAATAATAAATAATAAATTTAAAAACCAAAATGTTTTAAAGCTGGATCTACATTCAGTTATCAACCAATGCCCAACCTCTGCTTTCAAGGTTTCCCTTCCAGCCACTGAGATCATCATTCTCTTCCTACTCAGAAACTATAGGGATGGGTGCAACATAAGTACCTGCAAGGAGCAATGGGTTGGGTAAAGCACTAAGCATCAATCCCAGCCTGTGCCCTTGTAAGTGCCTGCAAGGGCACCCAGTGGAGTTATGGGTCCCAGTGTGGTTAATTTGTAGAAGACCCTTAGAAAAGTGAACCTGGCCCTTTCTGTCACCTGTGCTGCTGGCACAAGGGTTACATGAGTAAATTATTTTTTTTTTAAACTATTATTATTTATATAGCATAATAATGTACCTGGCACTGTATAATCACTAGTTAGCATTATTAGGAAAAATAAGGGAGAGACAGGTATACATTCATGAAGTTGAGAAGGTGTTGCATGTGTTCATGTTTAGCTTAGTTACAGGGGAGAAATATATATTATATACTGTGTCAACAAAGTTGCTCCAGATGGAGACCACTTTCTCACAAGACAAAACACACACCATTTGCCTCTGGGAAAAACTCCGGGAAGGAAATTCTGTCACGTGGGAAAAAGAAAGCCACCTGGCTTTGGCTCTGATCATGTGGAGGATGCAGAGCTGCAAAATCGAGCTCTGTAACCTCTGCATGATCAGGGCCAAAGCCACATGCCATTACTTTGTTTTACCATGTGACAAAAGCCACGCAGCATTTGCCTCCCCAAGTTTTTCCTGGAGGCAAATGCTGCGCATTTTGTCTCGTGAGAAAGCGCCCTTAGTCTGGTGTAACATCAGGATGGAACCTGTCCCCATATAACTGCAGAGGGAATTGGATGACTTCTCTTTTGTAAGGAAAACTAGGCAGCAGGCTGAGTGATTTGTTGGGGAACTTGCAAATACCAAATGGCATACACATCATACATACATACATACATACATACATACATACATACGTGTCATGTTCAGGTTCCAAAACATTTATATCTGTCTGCCCTTTTCTCACCTCTTCTTGCATTCTTTACAACGGGCAAATCCTGACTTCTGATTGACTGACAAGCTGGTAAATGTAACCTATTTATTTTATATGCTGTAGAGTACCTTTCATCCTAAGATCACTGTGAGGTCCATTAAATGTACAGCCTGTGCATAGGAACTTCACCCGTCTCTTGGGTGGATAAGAGACAAACGGGAACACCAACTACAAAATAGAATGGAGTGCAGTCTGCAATTGAAGGAACTGGGGGGATTTTCAAGGTAGATAGAGCTATAGGGCTGGAAGGCTCTCAGTGGTCATCTAATAATTAATAATTATTTTTAAATGGGGCAGGAAAAAAGGGAGGACAAAGCGGATCCTAAATAGCACTTAGAGATTAAATACGTTTTTAGGTGTTTTTTTTAAAGGTAAGGAGGGAGGAACTGAGACTAACATCTGGAGGGAGCGAGTTCCACACCGAAGGGCCCGCCACAGGAAAAGCCTGATCACCCGCCGATTTCAGAGGCAACGGTGGAACCCCCAAAGAGCAAATGGTTCCTGAGCACAGATACCCATTACTGTGAAGCTCAGGCTGCTTTTAAACAATCAGCTCGCAGTTGCACGACCTGCTCACGTGATTTTTCAAAATCCTTGTGGGATTAGACGCAACACATTGCGGTCTTTAAACAATTCACGACTACCTTGAATGCGTGTGAATGCCTGATGCGTCACGCCTCGCAGGATTTTGAAAAATCGTGAGCAGGTCACGCGACTGCAACCTGCTTGTCTAAAAGCGGCCTTAGTCTCAAATATAGCCAGGGCCTAAACTGTTCAAGGACCTAAAACCCAGCAGCATGATCGTTTACTCAATCCATCGCTCCACAGACAGCCAATGAAGAGAATGCAGGGCAGGTGTAATATGATCATGACAGCCTAAACCAGTAAGCAGTCGTGCTGCTGCATTCTGAACAAGCTGCAAACAATAGATAAGCACTCCATAGAAGAGGCAGTTACAAAAGTCAAGTCTCGTATCACCAGGGCATGGGTGACTGTGGCAAGGTCAGTTTGGGATAAATAAGGACGTAACTTACTCAAATTGCGTAGTTAAAAAAAGCATTTCCAAACCATGTCCAACACCTGGGCTGTCATGGACAGAGCATAGTCAAAAATGACACAGGTTCTTTACCTAGCCCACTACCTCTACCGGACCCCACCCACATTTAAGGGCCCGAAGGAGGCAATGGCATCCTGATATCAGCTGCCCCTTCCCACCAACATCACCTCAGCCTTTCCTGGATTGAGCACGAGGTAGCTCTGACACATCCAGGTGGCATTCAGGCATTCCTCCAAGGCAGAGGCCGAGTTGGCAGGGCTCATGGAGCAGTTGTGTATCATCCGCGTACTGTCCAACCTGCAGCGCTGCACTTGCAGCAGGGTTCTGTACCTTAAACCATCCCCAAGAGATGTTTATCTAGCTTCTTCTTAAAACCAGCAATGAAGAAGAATCCGCAGCTTCCCCAGATGACTTGGTTCATTGCCCAGTTGTTCTGACCATAGGAAGCTCTTAACATTTCACCTCCAGATAAAGGGTTGCCACTTGCTTCTGGGAGGAAACCCAGTGGGGCACTGGGGGCAGGACCACATTGGAGAGGGGAAAGGCGAAGGGACTGGCATTCCTTTCTGATCCCAATGCTCCGCAGGGGGCTGTAGGAAAGGGGCAGGACAATGGGACTGCCACACACACACACACACCCTTTCTGGCAAACCCCCACCTTTGCATCATGACATCGCGGTGTTCCATAGGAGTGAGCCCACATGAGCAGCATTGCGCCTAACAGTCCCTACTTACGAGAAACAGTTCCTCTTTCAGTGCTGAATCCCACTGTCCCTCCTTCAGGAGTCAGGGAAGTTTCTGTCCCTCTTTTATGCACTTGGAGTGTAAAGCGGGCCGGGGGAGGGCACGCACACGTAATTGCATGAAGAGTGGAGCCTATCAGCTGAAGGGGCAGGGCTTGTCGCTCTTTGGACACTCAAAATGTTGGAAGGTATGCAGTAAGCGGGTGGAAAAGTCCCTAAAGCCTGACCCCTTTCCACTGTAGTCATCTGCTACCATCGTTTGGAAGCCCTGATTTGTTTGGGTTTCCATGAGGCAGAGAACCTGGGATTTCCCCTTGAAGCCCAGAGAATGAATGTCTCTGGGTTTCAACTGACAACCCTACCTGAAGCTGATTTTTTGCAACTTAACCCCATTACTTTTGTCCTTTCACCACGGTAATCGAGAGCTATTGTTCTCGGACTCTTTCCTGTTTAATAGAATCTTAGAGTTGGAAGAGACATCAGGTCATCTAGTCCACCCCCTGCTCAGTGCAGGAAATCCACAGCTACAGCATCCCTGACAGATGGCCGTCCAACCTCTGTTTGAAAACCTCCAGCAAAGGAGAGCTCAAATCTGTTCCACTGTCAAACAGCTCTTTCTGTTAGGAAGTTCTTCCTAATGGTTAGCCAAAATCTGCTTTCTTGTAATTCGAATCCATTGGTTCTAGTCTTGCCCTCAGGAACAGCAGAGAACAAGCTCTGCTCCATCTTCTATGTGACAGCTCTTCAGATATTTGAAGATGGCTATCATGTCTCCCCTTAGTCTTCTCTTCTCCAGGCTAAACATATCCAGCTCCTTCAACCTTTCCTCATAGGACTTGGTTTCCAGACCCCTAGCCATCTTTGTCGCTCTCCTCTGAACCTGTTCCAATTTTCGGTGTCCCTCTTAAAAGATTTGTCTACATCTTCCTTAAAATGAATTGAGGCCTGACCAGAGCGGGACTGTGATGCCTTGGCTATAATGCTTCTGCTAATTCAAACTGTAGTGGCACTAGCCTTTTTCTGTAACAAGATCACATTAACAACTTCACATTGCCCAAAGTGGAATTTAGCTAGGATAGCAGGGTTAAGAATTTGATACCTTTTTGTGATGGATTGTGTGAACTTTAATGACCAGAAGGAGCCATTAAAGTTCTCCGATCAGTACCTTTGGGAGCCTACTGCTCCGTAGCACTATGGCAGAGTAATGAATTGCTTATTCAAAGGGTGCTTTTTGACAAGCACCTCCCCACCCATTATTCACTCATCGTGCATGTTGCAGGGCCACATTGGCACCCTATGCAGCCCTGCAACATGCATGATGGGTGGGAGGCGCTTGTCTAAAAACAGCCAAAGAGCAGAGAGCTGCCCACTGGAGCAGCAGTAGCACTCCCTCCTTATCTTAGCATTTCCTTAGAAGACTCTTTAACAACATCACAGGATCTGCAAGCCTGCATGTTCATGAGGATGCAAGGCTTTTTGTTGCTAGTCTCCTCAGCATCATCAACTCCTGTTGCCCCAGTGAAACTTCTTCAGCAACAGCAATGGTGGGAGAGCAGGCGTAGGCAGGATTCAGGTGCTCTAAGCCATGGGTGACTTCATCCTGCTGACAACATTGTGGTAAAGATATTTGCCAATGCTAAAGAGGGCATCTAACGCTGAAATGACTGCTGCTTTTTGAATCTTCAGTTCCTTTAACAGACAATCAGATCTGAATCTATGCCCTTTGAGAACTTTGGACTTTAGTTCCTGTTTTAATTACTTTATGTAGCAAGTTGAGCTGGCCTTGAAACATGTGCTTGGCTTTCTGCTCCTGGCCAAGCCATCCTCCCAGCTGAAGGGAATTTGAGCTTGCAAAGGAGAAGCTGATTGTGGGCAGCTGGAACTGAAGCTGACCCCAGGCTGTATAAAATCTAGGGTTTCACTGAAAAGAGAACACTGGAGAAGTTTGGAGAATGTAGTAGCTATTATGTTGGGGGCTGACCTATGTGTCAGCAGGGCTTGGGAGTGGAGGGAAAGTCCTGCTATATTAAAAGGTTGGAACTCTGGCAAGAGAAAACAGTTTAATGTGGGACTATTCCTGTGAGAAGGTGGTCAATTAAACATCTGGGGGAGGGGGTAATTTGTATGAATGAATTGCACCTTTATTTGGTGAACCTGTTACACTGAACTGGTTATTTTGACTTTTCCCAGTCCAACTTTGCATTGTTCAGTTGCCTTAAGTTTGCTTGTTTTTTTTCTTCTTTGCTTACATAATCTTTTTTTTTATTAATTTTTTTTGTAGTTTTGATTTAGTTCCAAATTACTGTGATTCATTATTTGGCACTCAAATACCAAGTGATGCAGTCCACACACACGCACCCTATGCCAACTTAACAAATGCACACTGAAATTTAACTTTGCCATTTCAAATTTGAGAAATGTATTGAATTTGAACTTTGACATGATCCTCATTATACATGATCCAGTGTTTGGGGGAAGTGTCCTTAAAATTTCGAGTGTAAATGCAGCCAACATGTCAGGTGCAACTTGCTAGCTTCCCAAGATATTGGAGGGGAGGGGCTGCAGCAAGGCACACTCGCTCGGGTGAAAGGGAACGAGAGGTAAAGAGGTTCTGTAGTTGAACCAAGGAACAGTCTGGGCTGGAAAGAAAGCTTGGCCCACGGCAGTAGGGGAGCACCTTTTCTGCTTCCACGGGCTAGATAAGAGTTGAGGGAGGGGGAGATTAAGGGGTGTACTCAGGATGAGAAAAAGAAGGGAAGGATCCAGATCATAGATCCATCCCCTAGCTTTGAGTGCATGCCCTTCTCTCTCTTCCATTCCCGTGAGCTCACTCTTTCCATGTAAGGGCCCCAGGGTAGGAACTGGATTTATGGACCAGATCCAGGAAGCGGACAGGGGCCAAATAAAAAACAGCCCATGGTAGATGCAGCCTGTTGGCCACAGGTGGACTGTGTCTCAGGCAGCAGAGCATGTGCTTTGCATGTATAAGATCCCAAGTTCAATCCCCAGCATCTCCAATTCAGGATCTCTGGTAGCACACTTGGGTGAGGTCTCTGCCAGGAATCCTGGAGGAGCTTGGGTAGCATGCTTGGGGGAGGCCTTTGCTGGAGAGCCAGATTTGAAACCCTGCTGCTGTGTCAGGTTGTGCCAATTCCAGGGTGAGATGGACCATTGATCTGACTTGACTCAGGCAGATCCTTATAGGTTCCCTACTCCTGATCTATGCTTTATATGGAGCATGTGCTTTATGCTCCATTGTTATTTTGGGGGCTAGCAATCAGTTTAAACCAAAGAAGGAGTTTTGTCTGACCTCACTGAGTATGTGTGGAGTATATTTGGAGCAGTGCAGGAATGTTACCTGCTCGACACCACCTTGCTTAGCATAGGAGATCAGCCTAAAATCACATGCCAGATTGGATCCCATCATTTGTTTTCAGAAAAAACAAATGTCTCGCTGCATCATTACAAACAAGAGAGATGCAGTCAGAGCTAAACCCAACATCCTGGCTCCCTGAGCTAAGTCTTGCTACTTTCACAAGTCTGATGGGTGGACAAGGGCAAATCACGCACTGTCTAAAGAAATCTAGGGTGCACTGGAGAGCACCGTGCTCAGCCTGTTTGGGTAGGCTGTTGAGAAGCTGGAAATCAAAATAGGAGAGAAAATTAGGGGAAATCCCAGGACCCCAGACCCATCCTTCCTGGAGCAAAAATATCATGAGCTACCACACCTTAGTGATCGGTTATCAAAAATTACTTTCCAAGAGCTCAATACAGGATTATAAGCTCTTTTTGCTCCTGCTGTCAATCATGTTGGCATGCTGGCAGAATCCCTTAGTAAAGTGCCTTGCCATCATAGGACTTGCTGACAATCATGGGAGTGTAACCTACATGAGGGTTGTCATAAGCTGTCTCCCTCGAGGTCACAGTAAGCTAACGAGTCTGTGTGTAGCATGGTGGGCCGGAGTGCACCAGAAACTTGGCCTCCATCGCACGGGGGCAGGTGGCAAGGAAACTGTATGCCTATAAAACTGGGCTAAAGGAAACCTAACTGGAGAGGATACCAGGGGATCCCTGGGAATGGATGAAAGGAACTGCCACCAGGTCTAGGAGGAGCTCCCTGGAATAGGGGCCTGGAGACTGTATTGAGCCTCTAGGCCAGGGATGGGGAACCTCAGGCCTGGGGGCCAAATGCTGCCCGTGCCTAGTTTTTACTTATTCTATTTCCAGCCCCTGGATCCAGTTACTACCCTGAACCACTGAGTTCAGGGATGAGGGCATGCACACAAGGATAGGGAACAGATGCATGGCACAGATCTATGATCTGGTTCCTCTTCTTCCTGAGTGTGCCCCTTAAGTATCCTCATCCCCAACTTCTATGTGGCCCTCAGAGCTTGTGCTAATTTTCAAAGCAGCCCCTAGGAGGGAAAAGGTCCTCCCCCAGCTCTAAGCTATGGGGTGCTTGATACTGTGAGCAATCAAGTGACTGAGACTGGGGAGACATGGCGCCACAGACTGTGCAAGGGCAGAGTGAGCTGCTTACAGCCTGCTACACTTGCTTGAGCTGAAAGACCCAGGTCTTTTAGCTCCTATGGTAGAGGCTGATGTCTGAATATCCAGAGGTGCCAAAGGCCAATCCCCAGTGTGCTAGCCAAGAGCCAGGTTGTCACATTGTTTTGTACAGCGCGAAGGATTTACTTCTTTTCTTCCCCTATGGAAGGCTCCCTGGATTTGCCAGACACTAGTGAAAAGAGGCCATTAGAGCATCTGAGGCTTGGCTTGCTGGCAGCCTGGGGCTTTTTTGCTGCACGCATATTTGCCAGGGCACATCCAGCTGTGTGAGCTGTGAGATTGTTCTCATTTTCACTGGCTGCAACATCTGTTCAGGGATTTTCTGTTTATTTGTTTAGTTGGCTGGCTCTTCTCCCCTGCTTCCCTCTAGCTGCTTTGGCTGCTGACCTAGCTTTTCCAAGTTCCCAATTTATATTCCTTCCGCTTTCGGCAGGCCCATATGTGGAACTGTCAAAATGTCATCAGCATCAATTGTGAAAGGTTGGCTCCGCGCTGGAGTCAGCAAGTTTATTAACAGGGAAATGATTGGGTTTGGGAGATGGGGGAGGGGAGGGGAGGGCAAAGGAGAATTCATTTCCCAGGTACCTGCTTTTCCTACTACATGTCTCTGCTTGTCACCTACACGTTCAGAAAAGGTCTGTTCTTTGCATAGCAACCATCCTGCTGGAGGAGAAACAGGGCCCTTTCCTGGTGGAGTCAGTGCTTGGGAAATCAGAGATGCGGATGAAAGCAGGAATTGCCATCCAGAGGCTGTGGTGAGGCAAAGCATTCATGGATAGAAAGTGGAAAGGTTCTGGGTTCAAGTTCCTGTAGTGATGTGGTGAGGGACTTGGTGATTCTGGAGTGGCTGGACTTGATTATCCCAGAGGTCTCTTTTGACACTGCAATTCTATAAGGTGATTTGTGGACTGGTCCTTGTTAGGATCAGAGCAATTTGGATTTATAGGAGCTCCATTCCCCAGTCATAGAGCCCCTGGCAGGAAGACTATACAGCCATTCTTGGTAAGGAGAATAAGGCTAAAGTAGAGCTCTTCTCAGCTAGAGGAGCTACAACCTCAAAGCCTTGAGCTCTCTACAGCCTTTATTTTGACTTGAAAGCAGGCTCCCAGAAGGGGTTGTTTGGCTTGTGACAGCCTGAGGAGAGGCAGTGCTATATGGAAATGAAGACCTGGTAACTGGCAAACTGGGATTTCCTGGCCTGAATCTTTTGAGGATCAGGTTGGGCTAACTGGAGTCTTGGGCTGTGATCCACAAACCACTTACTCCAGAGGAGCCCCATTGAAGACTAAGGGCGTTTATAGACGAGACCAAAAAGGTGGCTGATCCTTTGATCAGCCGCCTTTCTTGGCGCTCGTCTACTCGCTGCGGCTGCTTTTTAATCCGCGTCAGAGGGGGCAGGCGATCCTGCCCCCCTCCAACGCGGATTCCCGAAGTGCCGGCTTTATGCCGCACTTCTGGGTTCCATGGGCGAGTGCGCATGCGCAGAAGGACACGCATGCGCACTCACACTCTGCGCCGTGTCTGAACAGCAGACACGGCATGCAGAGAAGGCGCGGGGGGGAAAGCCAGCATTTAGTGATCCCTCTTTTCAGCGGGATCGTCTATAAACGCCCTATGCGGTTTTTGGATCATGGCCTTAGCATCTATTCCCTGTTCTGCCACAGGCTTTCTATGTGAGCTTGGGTGAATCACTTAGGTCAGGTCCACTGTGGCAGCTTGCACCAGATTAGGAGGGTGGAGAGTACAAGCGTGTGCTTCTGTGTTCTGAAAGGACTGGCTCCGTCATCAAGATGACTGAGTGTTTTAAAGAGAACGCTTGATCTATCGCTTTCAATTCAGGGCTCAGATTCTGGGGGTGCAGGTACTTGAACCTGGGTGATCTCTGTTTAAATTTGTCTTTTTTGTTTGTTTAGATTAAATATTTCTTCAGATATAATTAGAAGGAATGGGATGAAGGAATAAACCAATACTCCCCCACATCCTACTGCCACTTGGAACAGACTTTCTCATTCCCATTTTTGCCCTTATTTTACTATTTCTTAGCAAGTGAGTTTTGTGCCAGCTCAGTTTCCATGGCTACCAGAGTTCTCTGTTTGTCTCTGGACAAGACTGCATCAATGAAAGTTCCTTCACTTCCTTCAACATGCGTCAGCCCTCGCCTTCCTGAAGCAGCAGTTCAGTCTCCCGGCCTGTTCAGAGATCAGATTTCCTATTGGCGCTGCCATCGTGTAGTCTATGAAGGACCCACAGCTTATTTCCACCCTGTCTCTTGCAGCCTGCAGCATTCAAGCTAACCTAGATTTGAGCTACTGACCTAGAGGTGAAAGACACCAGAGTCCATTACCAGTCCCCCTTGGGGCATCTTGTCTCTGCTTATCCATTTTCTGAAATGGCAAGAAAGGCCCTGTAGGTTGCTGGTAATTCACTGCTAGGGGATAGAATGTACACATACCCTTTTCTATAGGCGCAGTTTTGAAAATGAGGTGGAAAAAAAGGAAATGAATATTAATAATTGGATTGTCCCGGGGATTCTCCAGCAGAGACGGGGCCCATTGTGCAAAGGAATTAGAGCGTACACTACACGCAGGTGGCCTTTTGTTATACCCTGAATGCTTCTGGTAGGTGAAATTTAATTTCACCACTCAGGACAATAACCAAAGGGGAATTCTAAGACACAGCACAGAAAAAGTAGGTGAGACAAGCCCCTTCACACAAGGGCCAGGAACTCCCCCCTTTCTCATTCCTTTGTGCTACCCCTGAAACAGAAATCTAAGATGCACACGCCTGGGGCTGTGTGTCACTGGTGGCAGGTGGAGGACCCGTGTGTCAGGCTGGGGGAGGCTGGGGCCTTCAGGAATTCTCAAGCTGAAGTGAGTATTCATGGTGAATATCTGGGGTCACTTTCAGACATGCCCCCCACACACACACACACACGCATATTCGGGCTGCGGTGGGGGGAATGCGCAACCTGAAAATGCACGGGGATTGGCCGGTCTGAAATCCCCCCCACCCCCCTGCATGGCTTTGCGGGCAGAGACTCAGTTTCCTGCTTTGCATCCCTGCGCGTCTCTGCTGGCAAAGCCGCGCGGGAGCTTTCAGGCTGGCCAATCCCCGTGCATATTCAGGCTGCACATTCCTCCCTGCAGCCCACATATGCGCGGTGGGGCGGGCATGTCTGAAAGTGGCCTTATTCGTTGAATTCACTCAAATCTCCAGGGAGGCTCACCCAGCCAGACCAAAGCAGGCCATAGTGGGCTAGGACGCCTGTTCCTGTGTGGCCATCCGAGCCCAGGCCAGGGGTCGCCATGGCTGTGCCTCATTGGCTGCCATGGCCGCCCATCATGGTGAGAGGCAGGGTACTGGGAGCACTGCTGTGGGTCGGACCATCCACCCGCACGTTTGTTGTGCTCCCGGCCTCCCTGGGCCGTGTGGCTGTCGGGGCCGTGGACATGTCAGTTCAGTGCCCCGGCCTGACCCAGGCCATGTCGTCTGTGATTTTCTGCCATGGGGCGGCCCAGGGAGTGACGGTCCTGCCAGCTGCACCTATGTTTTTACCCACTGTCAATGGAGGTAGAGAGTCAAGACGGAGAAGATGACTTAGCGGGTTTAGGATGATTCAGTTAAAACCGAATGACTGGAATAGGTGGATATGTGACTATCCATTTTGGTTACAACAATTCAGAGTTTCAGATATTTTGCATATTCAAAAATGAAAATAGTATCCACAAATATAAAATCAACTACTATTGATTTCCACAGTATTTCTCAACTTCAGTGCTGCCATCTCTTTCTATTTTATACTGAGTCTGGCAATACTTGGTGGGGTTTTTAAGCCCCCGCTTCTGGATTCTTGTTTCTGTCCCCTGTAGTTGTGGTGAATCATTTGAGAATTATTATTATTATTATAAACATTTATATAGCGCCAGTCATGTACCTGGCACTGTACAGAACATAGAAATAGACAGGGTCCCTGCCTGTGGCTTACAATCTAAAAGACAAGGAGGGGGAGACAGGGAGAGGGGACAGTGGGAGAGACAGGGGAGAAGACAAACAAACATTCAGGCGGATGCGAAGTCTCCGGTGCGTGTGCTTGGCTTGGTTACAATCAGGTTGGTTGCAGCAGTCTGCAGAGGAGGGCAGACAGTAAGTAATGTAACCAAGCAGTATCTTAAAACCTCAGAAACTAGAAGTCAAATTAAAAGAACCCAGCATGTGTTATCTCTTTAAAGTGTCATGATTTTAAGCCAAACTCATGATTTTAAAAAAAACCTGCACCCATGTTATTTGAATGATTGGGTTGTCAGTGTTACACCCGAATGCCCTAGTCACAAAGCACAAATTGAGAGAGGAGGGTATTCTAGTGGATAACATGTTGGACAGGGTTGTGGGAGAGCAGGGTTCATGGCTAAAACAGGATTTGAATTCACTGGGTCACCTTGGGCAAGTCATTTACTCTGAACCTCAGCTTCCCATCTGTAAAATGGAAATAATAATGACTAATTTCAAGGGTTGTTGTGAGGGTGAGGTGGATAAAGATAGCAAAGTACTTTGAACATAGAAATGATTGTTAATAATAATAAACTATAAAATCATGAGTGGTGTGGAACTTGTAAACAGGGAACGGTTATTTACCCTCTCAACTAGTACTAAAACTAGGGGACGCGCCATGAAACTCACAAGTGGCAGAGTAAATACAAACAAAAGGAAGTATTTTTTCACTCAGCGTACAATTAAGTTGTGGAATTTACTGCCAGAGGAGGTGGTCAAGGCCAGCAGTATAGCTGTTTAAAAGAGGTTTGGACAAGTTTCTGGAAGATAGGTCCATTAGCAGCTATTAGCCAGATAGGATTGGGGAACAAAACCCTTCACTGTCAGGAGCCTGGAGATGACCCACAGGGAATGGATAGCATGGTGACCTGTTGGGTGCGCCCCCATGATTGGCCACTGTCCGAGAGAGGATGCTGGGTTCGATGGACCGTTGGTCTGACCCAGTATTAGGGATGGGCGAACAGAACACGGTTCAGACGTTCGGTCATTTGGTTCAAAACCCGAGTTTGGATTCGGTTGTTCGGTTTGGCGGAGTTCAGATTCGGCCAAACTTGGCCAAACATTCGAAAATAGCACTATCGATACCGATACTGAAAAAAAATAATTGAAATCGGTAACATTTGACCCTGAAACGACCCCTGGTGCCAGGAAGTCTGCTCCTCAGCTGCCTCCCTCTTCCAGTCACGTTTTTACCCCCTGAAGTCACGTTTTTCCTGCCCCAAAACTTATCTGAACTCACCCGAACATGACGGAACTGTTCGGGCGCGTTTGAGTTCAGTTCGGACGTCCGGTTCGGATGTCCGAACAGGCCGAGTTCGGTCCGAACTCCAAACATCCAAACCGTGTTCACTCATCCCTACCCAGTATGGCACTTCTTATGTTCTTTCTCTCGCTGCCATTCGCCATTCAGCTCTCTAATTTGGACAAAAACCTGAGTATCCCGAGGTGTCCAGAATAAGGGGGTTTCTGCAGTATCTGCAAAAGCAATTGCTGCTGACTGTAAGGGTTACAGAATCAATACCAAAATAGGAAATAGAGCCCAGGCCCAGGATGTTTTGGGGGCATGTGGCCAGGATTTGTGTTGCTGCCGACAAAGGAAATGTTGCCACCCTCCTTGGCCAGGCACTGTGCAACCCCCCACCCCACCCCCCCACACACACATGTGAGTTTAGGATTGGACCCACAGCCTGCTTCCTGGGGCACCGAGAGGCTGACGGTCTCCACCCCTCCACTCCCAGTACAGCCGCCCTGCTCGCCAAATCACTGAGCCTGGCTAGGGATGGGAGTGGGTGAGTGCCAGCCTCTTCAACTGGACTGGACTGGCACTGCGTTTCTGGCACATGTCCAGGTCTCTTGTCTTCCACTCCTCTGTTCTTCTGTCCTTCAGACTTCCCTGTCTCCTGTCTGGGAGCTGAAAGATTCCCAGACATGGAATATCAGAGATCCACACCCAATAAATAGTCATCCACTCCCCTTTCCAAGTCAGATTTAATATGCTTCCAATTTCCTCATTTTTGAAAAAAAAAAAAATTAATAATCATTTATAGGGCAAGTTCTTTTCAAGCAAATGGAGTGGCATTCAGCACTGATATATATTTCTCCCTGCTTTTAAATAGTATCTATTTAAATGCAGATTTTTCTGGTTTCCTGTATGGAGCTTGGAAGCAACGCCTTTCAATTTAAATGTTAATAGAAGAGTAAACTTCAAAATCAAAATTTTCTCCATGAGGGAGAGCATTTTTTTTTTTTGCTGTATTTAATATCTTTCTATGCTTTTCCTCCCTCCTTCCCATCTCTCTCCCCCCTCAACTTCTCTGGTATTAAATGGCCTTTTCTTTACTTTTGCTTCTATAAAAGAATACACCTTTCAAAACTCCTAAATTAAAATGTTTAATGCTGGGAGCAGAGCCCTGAGGTGCTGATAAAGCAGAGATATCATCCTTGCATCTCCAGCCTTTTCCATCCCAGCCATTTATCAAGCCCTGCTGATCTGAATGCTTTATGGCAGGATTACTCTCAGGCTGGCGCTGTATTCTATTCTACCAGTGTCTGAGTGGGGGTCAGGGGAGAGCCAAAGAGAGAATGTCTGTAGAGGAGGTTTTTCTCTTTCAAAAGGCAGCAGGAAGCTGTGAGTTTGAGGGGAGGGGAGGGTGGCTGTGGAGGGAGGGAATGCCACTTGGACTCAAGAGCTGGGATGCTGATGGGTGAAGTGAGGTCAGTACCTCAGTATGACCCAGGACCTTGTCCTGTCTCCCAGTCCAGTTCTGTGGGAGCAGAACACTTCCCACTTCATCTTTTCAGGGATCTGGGGACTCTCAGGGTGATTTCAGAAGTGACGTGGTGAATGTCCACCACAGTCAACCTCAGTCAAACGCAGGGGGTGGTGAAAGCGCCGTGCATGTCTGTTTGCTCACATCCAGATGTTCACCACAGTCAAACACGGCCCGGGATGAAACTAACCACGCTTCGTGAGGTCGGGGCGGGAGGAGGTCCAGAAGTGTGGTGAATGGTCACCACGGCAGGGGTGAATGAAAAGTAACTTCTGAACAGAAACCCGCAGCCGCGGTGGAAGGAATTGACCCCAGCTGCAGTGCATTCTGGGGCTCGAACTGCGGTCCACGTCTCCACTGCATGTCTGTTGTGTTCCCCCGGCCCATGTTCTCTCTGATTGCCCCCGGGCGGTGGTCACGATCCTGTCACTTCTGTTGGGGCCGCATGTGTCACCACAGCCCGGGGTGGGATTCACACCGGGGTGGGATTCACTGTGGTGAATTGGAACACGTCACTTCTGAAATCACACTCAGCCCCTCATAGGATCAGGCCTTTACACGTGGCTGCTCCTTGGCATTTTGCCACCTGGAGCAGACTATAAAGGGGACGGTGCCCCCTCAGATTAAGTTGTGACTGACGGCTGCACACTAAATTCAACACCAGGATGACTGCCCACCCCCATGTTGCTAGTGCCCTCCTGATCACTAGCCCCTAAGGCAGCCCTGCTCTCATGTTCCACCACATTCTTCTCTCCATCCTTCTCTTCCTGCGTCTCTTCTCTCCTGCACACGCCACTTTCACTCGTCACTCAAAGAGGAGGTAAATAATAATGACCTTTTCTCAATCTCCCCTTTCCCTACTCTCTTAGCCTCTGCCCTTTTTGGCATCAGCAGCCCAGACAGGCTCATATTTTTGTGACAGCCTGAGATTCACATAAATATTCACCGATCGCCGACCCGGTCAGTTCGCGGCCGGAAATGGATGCGCATCGCCCACGCATGCGCGTATTCGGTGGCAGCGTCACGTGTAGAACGGACTGACAGATCTTTTGAAAAACAAGTGCGGGCACTGCTGCGCTCGTCTAAAAACGGCCTTTGTATAAGGAGAGAAGAGTTTTTGATAAGCAAGATCCCACAAGAGCTGGTTTGGAATTTCTCTCGTCACAATAAAATTTTGACCCCTCCAAAAAAAAAAATAGTTTTTATGTCCCTAATTTTTTTCATAAAATTTCATGGAGAGTTTGAAATTTGCAGGGAAAAGTCTCAAAATGTCCAAACTGTCTATGTAGCAGGGAGCAGGCTATCTTGGCCATGGCACCTTTAAGGGAGGTAGCATCAGCGTGGCCTTCAGGGACTACGTGAGCCAGTTCAAGTGCTGGGCGAAGTAAAGGCCAGCATGCATCTGATCCCTTACACCTGAGTTTGGGTGTGTCTGAGACAGCCCTGAGCAGAGAGCTCAGCAGAGAGTTGCTTGAGTGTGGCTTGGGAATTGCCAGAGAGATTGTGAGAGGCTTGCATCTGGTCTGGGGAGGGACAGTGCCTGATCAGAGAGGTTCGCATAGAAGGTATGGACTCTGTATATAGAAACTGAGATGGTGGCAGACTGTATCCTGTAAATAAAGGACCCCTGTCAGCATGACTCTTTGGGCAGCACCCTGTGAGTACTTACCGAGGTAGGGTTGCCATACCTCCCCTTTAATCCAGGGTTCTTATGAAAAATACATGGTGCAGGACTACATTGATTCCAATTGTCCAATGGTTCCAGTTGAAACCAATTCAGCCCTGCACCATGTCTTTTTCATAAGCGTCCTGGATTAAAGGGGAGGTACGGCAACCCTATACTGAGGGAGCCTTAACCTTGTTACAGTCAACATTTCAACATTTTTGACCGTGGTTTTCAAACCACTTTCTCTGGCGTAGTCCCATGAGTAATTTGAGAGTCATGACACTTTTTACCAACATCATTGATGCAAAATATTGACAGTGTGGAAATGCAATGTTGACAGTTAAAAATTTCAAAAGTGAGATTTGTAAAGAGGGGTGTGGGGGATCATTTTCAGCTTCAAAGCAACTTTTTTTTTTTTTTTTGCCCAAGAATAGGACTTCTCAGATTTTGACCAGCCCTAGGTAATACCACCTCCTGGAATCCCAGATAGGTACTCTTTCTATCTTTACCCATCCTATTGTCCAGAGGGGTCATTGTGGAATGTACTACTCGGATGCTACGAAGGCTGGGGTGGTGGCGTAGGCCTCCTCCTTGCCTCTTCCTGGCAGTTCTGACCCCTCCCCCCTCTCTCTCCTTCCCCTCCTTTGAGGCTCACTCCGTCCGCCTCTACTCCACTCTCCACCTCCGT
>QEPC01000081.1:2925988-2939395 GCA_003113815.1 Sphenodon punctatus
CTCCTCCTCCATCCCCTCCCTCCCCTTCCCACGCCTCCCCTGCTCCCCCAACCACCTTTGTCCCTTCTCCCTCGCTGCCGCGCACCTGGAACTCCCTCCCTGCCCTTGTCCGCCTTGCCCCCACCCTCCACACCTTCAAGTCCCTCCTCAAAACCCACCTCTTCCTCTCCGCCCTTCCTAACTCCTGCTAATCATCCCCGCCCAGGATTATCCCCCACCTGCTATCTGTAAACTCCCAATTTACTGTAACCAAGCCAAGAACGTGTACCTGAGTTCTTGCAACCTCATGAATGTCGCATCCCTTGTCTCTCCCTCTGTTCCTCCTTCCCTGTCTTCCCTCCCCCTGTCTTTAGATTGTAAGCTCTCAGGCAGAGACCGTGTCCATCTTATTTTTTGTAAAGCGCCAGGTACATCGCTGGCACTATATAAATGCTTATAATAATTAGTGCTGTGTTAGAACTGGAATAGAATAGAAATCTTGGCAGTGTGGGCAAAGCATTTTTCCTTCACAGAGAACTTGTAGACCAGATGAAATGCCTTTGAAAAGGGTCTTTTGGCCTGTGAGAAAAGAGAGGTGTTTAATTAGCAACAACAGACACTGCCACCAGACAACAGGTAGCAGAAAAGATCTATCTCTCTCTCTCGTGGTAGGCCTGTGTTAGATGGAGTGGGAGGCTGTGGTGTCAGACAGCTGGAAGCCCCATGATACCTTGCTTCCTGAGCTGCCTCATGTTACACCCAGCTAGGTCCTCCTTGATCACTCTTCCTTTTGGAAGAGCCACTCATCATACTGCAAGGGGCCACCACCCTTGGTTCCTGTAACCAGATAACTGAGACACCTGCATGTGGTCACAGACTCTGGTCCCCCTAGTTCCACACACAAATATATATTCTTCATGAGGGTTGGCCTTAGAATTTGCAGCGCCCAAGACAAAGATAAAATGTGGGGCCCTATTGGCCCCACCCACTCTTTTTTGGCCCCACCCCTTGGGCGCACCCTCTGCAGGGCCCTAGAAGTAGTCATGCTTGGGACCCTTCTGGGAGTGAGTGGGAACCCTGTACTCAGCCCAGGTGAAAACAGGGGCCAGTGTGAGACCCCCAGAAGTAGAGAAAATAGCAGGTCCCAGGGTGGTCACACCAGGTTGCCATGCGGTAAGGTCGGCCCTGTTCTTCACATCACTTCTCCTTTGTGCCTTATTTACAGTGCAGCGTAGACGTATCCCTTCTTCTCCATCTGGGACTTTTCTCAGGCCTCGGGGTAAGACTCCCATTAGTCTCTCTACTGTCTACCCTCAGCATTCACTGAACCAGGCTTTGTGACAGAGCAGGTGATTGCCTCTTTAAAAGGACTTGCTTATCACCTTAGTGCCACTCCCTCTGAGGGCTGTAAGAGCAGCAGACACTGAGGCCACTTTCATACGTTACCTGGGAGGCGGGGAAATGTCCATGATGGCAATCGTGGCTCTATTTTTGCCCCCGCGCTTTATCCTCCACAGGGTTCCATTCTGTCTCCACTGTTATTTAATGTATATATGCAGCCCTTGGGGGAGGTCGTGAGAGGGTTCGGAGTGCGATGTCACCAATATGCTGATGATACTCAGCTGTACCTCTCTTTTTCAGCTGACCCAGACCTTGCTGTCTCGGTGCTGTCCCAGCATCTGGAGGCCGTGGCGGAATGGATGTGGCAGAGCAGACTGAATTTCAACTCCGATAAGAGGGAGGTGATGTTGGTGGGGAGAGTGAGGGAGGTGTTGGCCCCCCTGATTGGGGGGGGTTTGCCCTCCCATAGCTCAGCAGGTCCGGAGTCTGGGGGTGATATTGGACACAGATCTCCGCCTGGAGCGGCAGGTGGAGGTAGTGGCGAAGGCCGCCTTCTGCCAGTTATATCTGGTGCAGAGGCTGCATCCATACGTCTCTGGCCCAGACCTGGCCTCCCTCATCCATGCCTTCGTCACCTCGAGGCTGGACTACTGCAGTGCACTCTACGTGGGGTTTCCCTTGTTCCTGGTTCGGAGGCTGCAGCTAGTGCAGAATGTGGCGGCTTGGCTCCTCTCGGGGACGGGTCATCAGGAGCACATAACACCTGTGCTCCGGACTCTGCATTGGCTGCCAATAGCAAGCTGAGCCAGGTTCAAGGTTTTGGTATTGATCTATAAAGCGCTTCACGGTCTGGGCCCCTCGTACCTCAGGGACCGCCTCGTCCTCTGCACCCCAGAGCGGCTCCTTTGGTCTTCCAGGGTTGCCTTCTTGGAGGTCCCCTGTGTTTAGCGGGGGGCCACAATGGAGAGGGCATTCTCGGTGGCCGCGCCATTCCTTTGGAATTCCCTCCTGGAGGAAGCTCGCCTGGCCCCGAGCCTTTTAACATTCCGGCGAGTTTGCAAAACCTGGCTGTTCGCCCAAGCCTTTGGGGAGGGGTGGGAAGGGGAATTAATTAGTTTTTTTTTATCCCTCTCCACCCTTATTTATTGTATTAATTATTTTTATGTTCCCTAATAGTGTTTTAAATGCTGTAATTTTATGAGTGTTTTAAAATGTTTTAGAATTGTATTTTTATTTTTGAGACTGTTAGCCGCCCCGAGCTGTTTCAGGAGGGGCGGGGTATAAATGTGATTAATTAAATAAATAAAATAAATATTCTCACAGGAATTTGTGCATGTAAGAACGTGCTATTCTGCTTTTATCTTGCGAGAACACTCATGCATGACCAGGTCCCCCCAATGTAGCTCTTACAATTACGGGTGCTCTTGCGGGATAAAAGCGGAATAGCACATTCCTCTGTGAGACCAGAGCTGCGATTGCATTCACGGACGTGTGAAAGTGGTCTGTAATTCTGGCAATCTGTTGCTGGAGTGTGGAGCTCTCCGAGGTCCGGGACTGAGAGCTGAAAGGTGGCAGTCTGCTGCTGGAGGCCAAACAAGAAGGACCACCTGAAACCAGGCTGCTGTGTGTGTGTGTGTGCAGCTCTCCAAGGTCTGGGATCGAGAGATGAAAGCTGCAGAAGCCAGGAGTTAGCTGGGAGCTCTGGGCAAGAACTCCCTTTATTGATGGATAGTATTATGATGGGGGAGCGTTCATAAACAAACACCAGTGATTGGGATACCCCAACTGTATGGTGTGACTTTGGCACTGAGGCTGCAAAGACTTATAGGGAACAGCTGCAACCTGCTACGGGGCTCTACCTGCATCAATCTTAGTGGAGTGTCAGAGGATTCAACGGCCATGGAGACCAAATTCCCCACTCAAGACATGGTCCCTTCAGCTTGGAACTGAGGCACACAGCAGGGGGTGCAGTGAAGCATGCACTGATGCATCACATGCTTTACCTGCTCGGTGGATAAACAGAGGAGTTCAATCTTCAGAGCTGTCAATCCAACATCTTCCACCAGCACTAAATCCACTTTACAAGAAAGAATGTGCTCTTTGCTCTAAGATCCTGAGCCTATTCCGTCTTTCTTCCAGACCATTAGAGAATATTGTAGAAGAATTTCCATTTCAAAAGACCAGGCTTTCCACCTGGCCTCTTGCACTCCTACCAGATCGGAAACCACTAGCAAGTGGAGAGAGTACCTGTTCTGGGAGCACTGTGGGGAGGGGGTGAACTGCAAACAGTATAGAATCTTGAGGCTGGAAGATACATCAAAGATCATCTAGTCTGACTCCCTGCACTAAAAAGGGAATATTTCTCTCGTGACCTTCACCGCCTCTTCTCTACTTTCGACTCCCTCCTTAAACCCCCCTGCCCTCCTCCGCCCTCTTCCCTTGCTTCTCAGGATCTTGCGTCATTCTTCACCTCAAAGATTGACAAGATCCGTCAGGACATTGCCTCCCACCCACCTCCTCCTCCTGCACCACCCCTTCCGCCCTCTCTCCTCACATCCTTCCCTCCTGCCTCTCTCGAGGAAATCTCCACTCTGCTCTCTTCATTCAACCCCTCCACCTGCCTCCTCGACCTGATCCCCTCCCGCCTCCTGACCTTTATTGCTCCCACTGTCGCCCCCCCACTTCTACATGTCTTCAATCTCTCCCTTTCCACAGGCTCCTTCCCCTCTGCCTTCAAACATGCCACTGTCTCCCACATCCTCAAAAAGCCCACCCTGCACCCATCTGACCCCTCTAGTTACCAGCCAGTCTCCCTCTTTCCCTTTGCCTCAAAGCTCCTGGAACGTGTAGTCTACTCCCGCTGCCTGGACCTCCTCTTTGCCAATTCCTCCCTGGACCCTCTCCAATCCGGCTTCCACCCCCTCCACTCTATTGAAACTGCCCTGGCCAAGATCACCAATGATCTACTTATCACTAAATCTAAGCGCCTCTACTCCATTCTTGTCCTCCTTGACCTCTCTACTGCCTCTGATACTGTCGACCACTCGCTCCTATTGGACTCACTTTATTCTCTGGGCTTCTGTGGCTCTGTCCTTGACTGGTTCTCCTCCTACCTCTCTGACCGCTCCATTAAAGTCTCGCTCCCCGAGTCAAACTCCTCCTCCCGCCCCCGTTCGGTTGGGGTCCCCCAAGGCTCTGTCCTTGGCCCTCTCCTCTTCTCTATTTACACCCTATCCCTTGGCAAAATTATTGCCTCCCACGGGTTCCAATATCATCTCTACGCTGATGACACCCAACTCTTACCTTTCTACCCCCTCTCTCTCCTCTTCTGTCCACTCACGCCTCGTCAACTGCCTCTCTGAAATCTCCGCCTGGATGTCCCGACGTCAACTCAAGCTCAACATGGCAAAAACCGAACTCCTCATTTTTCCTTCCTCTCCCTCTAACCTGCCCATCTGCATCGTTGGAGTCACCATCCATCCTGTTCTCCAAGCCCGTAGCTTGGGCTTCATCTTTGATACGCACCTCTCTTTTAAACCTTACATTGACTCTTTGGCCAAATCCTGCCGATTCGCCCTCCGTAACATTGCTCGGATCCGCCCCTTTCTCTCTACCTCCTCGGCCAAAACCCTTGTTCATGCCATGGTTATCTCTCGTCTCCATTTACTGCAACCTCCTCCTTGCTGGCCTCCCTCGCTCTCACCTCTCCCCTCTTATCGCAATCCAAAACTCCGCTGCCAGGGTCATTCACTCTTCCCGTTGCTTCGACCATGTGCAGCCTCTCCTCTTCTCTCTCCACTGGCTCCCCATTCCTGAACGTAGCCTGTTTAAACTCCTGGTTCTCACATCCAAAACATTCCACAACCAAGCTCCCCTTTACCTCTCAGACGTAATCTCCCTATGCACTCCTGCACGCGCTCTCCGCTCTTCCTCTGTCCCCTCCCTCACTCTCCCTCGTTTCTCCTGCTCACCTAACCGCCTTCATCCCTTCTCCCTCGCTGCCCCCCATGCCTGGAACTCCCTCCCTACCCACATCCGCCTTGCCCCCTCCCTCCGCTCCTTCAAATACCTCCTCAAGACCCACTTTTTCCTTGCCACCTTTCCTAATGCCTGCTAGTCGTTCCCTATATATGTACTGTCTGCCCTCCTCTGCAGACTGCTGCAACCAACCTGATTGTAACCAAGCCAAGTACTCGCACCTGAAACTTCGCATCCGCTTGAATGTTGTTTGTCTTCTCCCCTGTCTCTCCCACTGTCCTCTCTCCCTGTCTCCCCCTCCTTGTCTTTTAGATCGTAAGCCACAGGCAGGGACTGCGTCTATTTCTATGTTCTGTACAGCACCAAGTACATGACTGGCGCTATATAAATGTTTATAATAATAATAATAATAATAATACCCTATACATATAACATCACTGACAGATGCCTGTCCAGCTGGCTTGTGAAAGCTTCGAATGAAGAAACATCCAACCTCCCTAGGCAACCTATTCCATTGCCCAACAGTTCTGACAGTTAGGGAGTTTTTCCTGATATTTAACCGAAAACTACCTTGCAGCAAGATAAGCCCATTCCCTCTTGTTCTATTTTCTGTGGCCAAACAACTGTTCTACATCATTTTGTGGAAACCTTTTAGATTTTTGAAAACTGCTGTCATGTCCCACCCCCTGCCCCCCGTCATCTTTTCTCTAGGTTAAACATTCCCAGTTTCTCCATTCTTTCTTCACGGGGCTTGCATTCTGGCTCCATTATCATCTCCTTTGCTCTCCCCTCTGACTCCTCTCCAATTTGTCAAATCCTTCTTGAGGAGTTGTGCCCCAAAATGAACACAATATTGTAGGTGAGGTCTCACCAGCATTGGGTTAAAGTAGCACCATTAATTCCTGTGTCGTGCAAGTCTGCTAACACATCCCAGAAGGATACATGTAGTAGTCCTTCTGCCTAGTTAACACTAGACTGCAATCCAGTTCTCCTCCTCCGATGGGAGAAGTGGGGGAATTTCACTGAACAGAAAAGGGGTGGGGGGTGGGAATCCTCTTTGTTTCCCATCATTCCAAAACAGAATGCCCATTTGGTGCTTTGGAACTGGCTGTAGTGTCCAACTGGTCTCTAGACAATGCTGTGTTGAAGATTCTTCACCTGCTAGCTTCCTGTAGCTGGCTCAGGGCTGAGTACAATGAAGTAGTGGATTTTGGCTCATTTTTCTCCTCAGCTCCCCCTCTTCTTCCACAGAATGAGAAACAGTATTGGAGGGAGCTGAAAGAAACTATTCCATGAGGCAATATTTACCACCCTCTTTACCCTTAAGGCCTAACCTAAGGTCTTCTACCTTCAGTGGTTAAAACCCTTTACATCAGATCAGAGCTACATCTAATCTGTGTAAAATTTCAGCTGTACAGATGCTGCCTTTGTGAATCGACCTCTCTAACGTCCGTATCAGAAAGTCTCTGGAAAACAAATCCTTCTCTGCGGTCCCTGATGAGTCACTGTTCACCTTTTTTCCCCTTATGCTCACACCAGCTGAGAAGTCTTTTCTCTTTTTTTCTATGTGTCAGTCATGTTTCCTGTGCCTCTTACTCTACTGTCGATCACTACACTGTAAAACGAAAACCAAGCATTCTGAAGGGACTCAAATATGAAATTGCAAAACTTCTGTTGGTAATAATAATAATAATAGTTTATTGATGACACTGGCTTTCACCATGGTCCAATTTAGGATATACAGTTCGTACAGTGTACACAAATACATTCCACATAAATTAAAACTGTAAAGGTATACATCTAATCTTATTTGTAATTTACAAATATTATTATAAGATTATAATAGGCTGAAGGATACATATAAACAAAATAAGATAATATCATAACAAAATAAGAAATACAGCTGCTGACAAATTCTGGCCTTTATTTGGAATCAAGAGGTTGCCAGGAGACTCTTTATGCCTGCTCTTACTTTTATTCTTTTTTTAGACGCTAACCAAACATATGTTGCTACCACAAACATGTCTTCTTTGACAGACACATTAAGTAAAAATTTATAATCGTTTTCCCAATCTGTTTTCCCTTTTTTGCTTATAAGCGGGTATAGCCAGGTTTCTCTAAGACTATGATAGTATGGGCATCTAAGCATGAAATGGTCTATTGATTCTACCTCATTTAAACTACAGGTGCAAAACATGCCTCGTATTTGAGGTGAGTATATCTCCCTTCTGTTACTGCTGGTTTAATCAGCTGAAATCTAAAAAGGGTGTAATTTCTTCACAAAATTTTACTTGACAATTTGTCGAGGTAGGACTCGAGAGATAAACTATTCTTCACTAGGCCTAGCCATGGAGCTACCTTCCATTGCCACACTGCTGCTAGGTCCTCTTGCATAGCAATATCTTTAACTCTAAGGCATATCTCATTCTTTATAATGGCAATAGTTTTCCCCCAAAGTGACAAAAAAGAAATGTCAGGTATGTCCTAACCTCTGTGTGGTCTAGTTGCTCCATTAAACATTGTACTGATAGGACACTTTCTTGTTGGTTCATCAACCTCAACCAAAGTCTTATAAGGGCAATTTCCCCCAGGCATTCTATAGCCATTGTGCCAGCCTCTGCCCGCACAACAGCTCCCGGCATACTGTTTCCTACATTAAGAACCCGCTGAAGAAACTGATTTTGCACCCTTTGTAGCTCTTTACTGTGTGGGAAAGGAATAATTTCTAGACCAAATGTTGACATAGAGTCAGCTTTCAGTTGGAAAGTTTGCACAACAGTAGACATTGAAACATCTTTTGAGATATTAGCAACTCTGAGCGAGCAGTCCGAGCTGTTTTGTATGCTCTAATTTTAATATGGTCCCACCAGGTGCCTCTATTAAAAGTAACCCCTAGATAAGTGAATAAATTTGCCACGGCAAATCTCTTCTCATTGACCTTCCACTTGATTGCTGAAGATTTACCACTCACAACCATAATATTTGATTTTCCGATATTAATTTCTAGGCCATTTAACTCACAATATCTGACTGATCTTTTAATTATGATAATAATAATTAATAATAATAGGTTTATTGCAAAATGAAAGTCATTGCAAAAACAAGAAATAAAACAACCACAAATAAACAAACAAACATTTACAGATCAACGATAAATCAGGCCAAAACAGACTAAAATACATATAAAAATAATTACCTAAGCCAAACAGAGACTCAGGGTACTCGTGCCTGACACAGGGCTTATAGAGACACAAAATCTCCCCCTATTCCCACACTGGAAATAGACAAATCAATCAATAGCATAAAATTAAAACCTCATAACCAGAACCGTAAGACTTTGCACAAAGCCAACCCTGGAACCGTCGATAACTTAAAATGTTGACCCTATAACCAAGAACACACAGCTTTTGCAGAAAGTAAATGACATAGAAGAGTAGTCACACTGGGACAACACACAAGGCCTCACCACGGAGGACCGTGTCTTTTATTTGCTTGATTTTAATAGCTAAGCTCAGAAAAAGGGCAACTTGCTGCGAAATAAGAATAGAGCGATCTCCAAGCAGAAAAATAAGAAGGGATTCCTCTGTGCACCCCGGAAGAAGGGCCAACAGTGGGGTTAGATGTTTCTCCCGCAAAGAGGCATAATAAAGGCAATGCAACAGGATATGGGCCATAGACTCCACTACTTTCAATGAGCAATGACACAAACGCTCTGCCAGCGGTATACAATAATATCTACCAGTGGTAAGTGCGGATGGATATGCATTACACCTAGCTAGTAGAAACAATCTTCTAGAATTTAGAGAAAGCCCGCAATCCAAAAAAGGCATGGGGGAAACCGTCATATTTGCTAACCTAGAGTAGAGGCCTGAGGCTTTGCTCGCACTAAGTTCGGCCCATACCTCCTGCCACGTGGAGTCCAATAATCGGTCAAAAATTAATTTCCTAGCTCCTTTAAATCCCAATTATGATAAAGCCTCAATATCAAAATCCAAGTGTCTTATTTTATCAGTTACCAAACCCAGCCAGGGATTTGGAAGTTTGTTGCTCACAACCAGCTGAGCCCAGGGAGCAAGTAAATTAAAATGAAGGCTAAGATAGAACATTATAGCCCCTTGCCAGACCTTTACCCGCAGGGGAAGCAGACCACACTCACGGCAAAGAACTTGGGACAGGGTTCCAGCAGAGACCATCAGTATAGCCCGAGCGATACCCGCTTGGAATTTCTCCAAATCCCGCAATCTACCTAGGGTCCCAAAGAGAGCCCCATATAGCAGCTGAGGGACTAGTTTCAGTTTGTGGGTGTAAAAATAAATCGCAGGAGGGACTAAAAGCCCTCCCCTTGACCTGAAGAAGCTTATTAAATTAGCTTTCAGCTTCTTAGCCCTATTCAAAGCCATTTGGGCCTGCAAATTCCATGCTTCACTTGCCTGGAACAACAACGTACTTATATGCCGGAACCTGGGCTATCACCTGGTTGTCTAGCCACCATTTATGAATGGCTCTTTTCTGAGAAAATTGGACAACTTTGGACTTATCCTGATTAATATCAAACAAATTTTCCCGGCAGTAGTCTCCAAAAGCAGCCAACAATCGGCAAAGGCCAACTTGGGAACGTGACAACAAAACCATGTTATCTGCATACAGAAGACACAGGTTGTCAGTATCGTCCACCCGGGGGGCATGCCTGGAGATACACACAAAGACCTCCATAGCATCATTTAAATAAATAGTAAAGAGGGTCGGGGCCAAGATACGGCCCTGCTTTACCCCCCTCTCAACGGGGATACTGCCCTAAACTTCCCCCTGCCAGTTTAGCCTCACTGTGATGGAGTTGTTCCTGTGGAGATTTACAAACAAATGCAGCAATCTCGGGTCCAAGTCAAGAGATGCTAATTTCCTCCACAGACGATCTCTTGGGACAGTGTCAAACGCTGCCCTCAAATCCATGAAGGGCAAGGCAGTTTACAGAGATTGGGGGGGGGGGGCTAGCATATTTGTGAACTAGGTGGGACAAAAGAGAACAACGGTCACTAGTGGACCTCCCTTTTTGGAATCTGATTTGAGCAGTGGACAAAATACCCTTAGCTTTCAACCAACCATTAAGCCTCACAAGTAGATATTTGCCGTACAGTTTACTTATAATGTTCAGGAGGCTAATTGGCCTATAATTACTGGGGGTAGCTGGATTCCCCTTCTTATAGATGGGGACTATGATCGCTCGACCCCAATCCTCAGGGATATTCCCTGACTCATTTATCCCCATAAATAAAGCGGCCAAGATAGGAGCCCACCAACCCACCTCGGCCTTTAGACACTCAGCAGGTATTCCGTCCGACCCTCGAGCTTTTCCCACTTTAAGACTGTTGATTAGCTCGGCTACCGTCTCCACCGAGACAGGTTCCCAATCTGGAGCAGAAGTAGCTAAGGCCAGTTTACCAGTGGGGGGGCCAGGGGGCATATAAAGGGTGAAAAAATGCAGCTCCCAGTCCTTTCTAGGGACCAAAGGTTATGGTAGAAGACCCATCCAGGCCAATACCTCTAACCAGTTTCCAAACTTTTGCCGGGTTGGATTTGAAAGCATGATTAAGGCCTCTCCACGTAGACCTAAAAAAGGCATCCCGCTTGGATGCCAATAAGGTTCTATACTCCCTTCTTTCGTTCGAAAACTCTAATAAAAACCCATTCCCCTGCGTGGCTCTAAAATGGCGATAAAGACGCCGCATCTCTGATCTAAGGAGCCGGCATTCCTCATCAAACCAACCAGAAGGGGGCTAGCTTCTTGGGCCGGTAGAAGAGGGTTCTGAGCAAACAGAAAATAGGAGGGGGGGCAAGCCAACCCACCAATCCCTGGAAACAAGATAAAAACCCCTCCTGTGTAGGGGCAGACTGAAGCTCCACTGAGAGCTGCAGACCCCTAGGGTAGTTCACCAAAGCCCCAAATTCCTGGTCCATAGGGGGTCCCAACACCTCCTCACCCTCCACTCCCTTGAAGGGTTGGGGGGGGAGGGGTCGGAGGCCAGATGGCAGCCTACATCAGGGGTCCCCAGGCAATTCAAAACAAGTATAAGCGGAAGATGATCGCTAATCAACTGAGAACCCAGATCTTTTAATCAGCCCCTTCAGGCCATTTTCAGTTTGCAAGAACAAAACAACATCGTCAGCGTATTATAGCACATATAATGCATAATATGTAACCTAGTGCTAAAATCTGCCTCTGTATCTGAGGCTTGGAGGTCAGTGAACGTAGCACTGATTTTAAAAAAGGGTTCCAGAGGCAACCCTGGAAACTATAGACTGGTGAGCCTGATAACAGTGCCAGGCAAGTTGGTGAGACCAGAGACTGTTGTAAAGAATAGAATTACTGGACATATTGACAAATACAGCATAATGGGGAAGAGCCAATGTGGTTTTTGCATAGGGAAGTCATGCCTCACTAATCTATTGGATTTTTTTTTAGAGTGTAAATAAGGATGATCTAGTTAACTATGGACTTTTCAAATGGGTGCGGGTGCGTGAGGGGATGGGTGGGTTTACAGTACTCTGACTATAAACCCGATAGTCAGAGTACTAGCATGGAATATTGCAGGGTGGAAGGGGAAAGATAACGATCAGGAATTTATCTGCTTCCTAGGAAGTTTTGATTTAGTGTACCTGCAGGAGACTTGGGTTGATGACCCTGAGTCAATAGAACTTGAGGGTTTCTTCAAATGGGTATTACCGGCTAGTTCCTCAAATGGAAGGAAGGGAAGACTTTCTAGTGAATCAGTTATATTTTTAAGAATAGACCTGAGGCTGGAAGCTCAGGTAGTCCAGGATGATGAGGTTCTAATTCAGGTTTTAAGGGTCCAATTTGCTAATTCTTGTTGGGTTCAGATTTATGTTTATTTTCCACCCGGATCTAAAGGCAACTCTATGTGGCCGTCTTTTTTTTAATTATTTCTCACGGAATATTGAAAGGTTCCCTGAGGATCAATTAATGATCTTTGGTGACTTTAATGCGAGAGTAGGGCAAAGTAGTGAACAGATCCTGAATGCCTTGAAACTGCATAATATGTATGAAGATTACCAGGATTGGAATAGGGCTAGGGTCTCACAGGATGCAATTGTAAATAAGAATGGGAAACAATTATATAGATTTGTGTTGGAGCATTCGCTGTATATTTTAAATGGAAATGCCCCTGGTGATCCTTTTGGGGCCTACACTTTTTCAAACGCCGAGGGATCAAGTGTAATTGATTACGGGTTAATTTCCCCTTCTTTGCTGCATAATGTGAGCTCTTTTGAGATCGCATGCAATATTGAGACGGACCATTTTCCTCTGACACTCTTTTTGGAATATCTTATGGTGTCATGCTCCAGTATATCTTTTCCAATTTTGGAGGGGGAGTTAGCTCAGTGTGGGCTGTGCAGGTTAAAATGGGTGCCTAAGATTGATCAGTTGTTAAAATCCAACTTAGAATCTTCAGCAATGATGACCCTCAGAGATATGCTATGTTCAACAAGGGATATATCATATGCCCTCAAGCTTCTGGATATTATATCTCAAAAGTTACTTCCTTATCTAACCAAACCAGCGAATTCTCATAATAAGAATTCTTCTTTTTTGGGCTGGGGGATTCAGAATGCAGTAGGAGGAAAATGGATCTTAGGAAGGCGGCTAGAAGGCTGAAATTCAATAACTCGGAAGAAAGGATAGTAGGCTATAGACGATTGAGGGTGGATTATAAGACTTTCATCTTCAAGAAAAGAACAGACTATGCGCATGGGCATTGGGACAAATTGCTGGATGCCTTGGAGAGAAATGACAATGGTTTATTCTGGAATTCTCTTCATAATAGAATTAGGATAGCTGAGCCTCAAATACAGCAGTCGGCCTGGGTTCGGCATTTTGCCGAAATCTTTAATGCAAGTTACCAGATTAGACAGGAATTGCCTATTGCCACTAGGCATGGGCGAACAGATCGCGGTTCGTGTTCGGCCGTTCGGTTCAGCCGCGATCGGTTCGTGTGTTCGCGTTCGGCCGTTCGGTTCGGCCGCGTTCGGTTCGTGTGTTCGTGTTCGGTCGTTCGGTCGTACCTCGCGTTCGTGTTCGCCCGTTCGGTTCGG
>QEPC01000081.1:2940580-2960436 GCA_003113815.1 Sphenodon punctatus
TGTTCGGCCATTTCGTAGTTCGGTGTTCGGTTCCGTTCGGTGTGTTTGCCATTTCGGTGTTCGGTGTTCGGTCCATTTGGTGCGTTCGTGTTCGTGTTCGTGTTCGGTTGTCCGAACAGGCCGAGTTCGGGCCGAACACCGAACTACCGAACCGCGTTCGCCCATCCCTAATTGCCGCCCCTCCTTTGATGCCTAGGTGGGAGGATGTGACAGCAGCTGAGGTAGAAGAGGCCATCCTCCTCTTGAAAAATGGGAAAGCCCCGGGTGTGTGTGTGTGTGTGTCTGCCCGCTGAGATCTTTAAACAAAATTGTGGTTGATGGTGTAGTGTGCGTGCTAATTTATTCACCTTGGTAAATGAATCAGGAATTATTCCGGATTATTGGAGGGTGAATATAGTGGTGCCAATTTTCAAAAAAGGCCATAGGAATATTCCCAGTAACTATAGGCCAATAAGTTTATTACCTATTATTTCAAAAATATACTCCCGTTTGTTATTGAAAAGGTTAAATCAATGGGTTCTCAGTGAGGGGCTGTTAGAAGAGGAACAGGCTGGTTTTCAGGCTGGTCGGAGTATGACGGATCATTGCTTTACTGTTAATCATGTCATAAATCAATCTAAAGAAAAAGGGTTAGATCTGTATGCAGCCATTATAGATTTTTCATCTGCTTTCGATCTGATAGATCGGGATATCTTGTGGGCCAAACTGGAGCATTTAGGCATAGACCTTAGGTTGCTTGCTCTTATTAGATCGCTTTATTCATCCACGAGGCTTCAGATCCAATTGAACAGGAGAGGATGGTTATCAGAAGAGATCCCTACATCCAGAGGGGTAAGGCAAGGTTGCCTATTAGCGCCAACACTGTTCAATCTACCAATTGATTTTGGATCACAAGGATATTGGCGACTATTTGGCCCCCAAAAATCGGGGATCAACGGTTGTCGGTCCTAATGTATGCGGACGACACCATTTTACTCTCTACGGCCAGACTGGGTCTGATGAGATTGTTGACTGATTTGGGGGGGAAATGCCGCATGCAGGGGCTGAAAATAAATTACAAAAAAACAAAAATTGTTGTGTTTGCAAAGAAGTTTAAACCTAGGCTTTGGTATATAGGAGAAAACAAGGTAGATCAGGTTCGTACCTTCAACTATCTTGGATTAGTCTTCTCCTATAATAATTCATGGTCACCACACATTCAATCTATTAAGCAGGAAGCCTCAGCAAGTGCTGCAGTTATTTTAAAATTTTTCTATGGTAAGGGTGGTCAGTTGGTTGCTCCGGCTTTGAAAGTTTTTGAGAAGAAGGTACTTATGAAATTATGTTATGGTGCCCAATTGTGGGGTTATTCCCCATTAGTGGTACCTCTTCTAGAACCAATCCAGAATAAATTTCTACGAAAATTATTGGGTGTCCCTCCGGGAACCCCTTCAGCATTGGTGAAATTAGAAACTGGGTGTATGTCTCTTGGGGTGCTTTTAGCAAAATCCTTGCTTTTTTTCCCCATTGAAATTGGCTTTGAGTATTAAATATTCGCTCATCCAAAGATGTTTCGAGATAGAAAGGCTTTCTGAAAGATATCCATGGATGAGGGCTGTAGATCTTCAATTAAAAAAACTGGGTCTTCCACTCTCTTTTTTGATGCAAGTTCCGTTGAATACCGGGAAAAAGATGATGAGAGAAAGATTGGGTGATATAGATCTGCAGACCCTCAAGTCTAAAGCTGGTATAGAGCGAGTCTGCCCTTTCTATCGCCTAATTCTCCCTCCTCGGAATGGCAGTGGTTATTTGTTGGCCCTGATCAAACCGGGCTTGAGGAGAGCTTTTACTGCTCTCCGATTCCAATCATTTACTTCAGCCATTTCTGTAGGGAGATACATAGGCCAACCTTATGCCCAGAGGTTATGCCCTTGTGGGGGAAATGTTATTGAAGATTTGGTGCATTATCTGTTGCATTGCCCATTGTATAAAGGTCTTAGAAGGGATCTATGACATAAGATCGACCCTCCCACAGGTCTGTCCTCAAATGGGCTGGTGTGCTTTTGTCTGGCAGATGAGGTTGCTGCAATTACGAAAGCAGTAGCTTGGTTTACTTATTGTATAGCAGTCTTTGGAGAAACATGTTACATAAAGATAGGATGTTTGTGCCAGTCTAATTAACTGGGCTGGTCATGGGTTTATGGAAATTGGAAGTTACTGTATTTGTGTTATTGTACTTTGAAAAAAATGTCATGATTGATATGTGTTCTGCATTGTGGATTGGTAAATGGTAAATCGTTTATGATGATTTGATGATTTTGTACTTTTTAAGCTTGTCATGGCAAGTGGCCAGAACAAGAAATAAATACTACTACTACACTGCCAAATACAGCATAATGGGGAAGAGCCAATGTGCTTTTTCCATAGGGAAGTCATGCCTCACTAATCTATTGGAATTTTTTTAGAGTGTAAATAAGGATGATCTAGTTGACTATGGAGTTTTCAAATAGGTGCGGGTGCGTGGGGGGATGGGTGAGTGGCAGAGTGCATGAGGGTGCGTTCCCATGGATCCCCACCCACCTCCGCGCACAGAGCATTTTCCATTGGCACCCATTGCTCCATGTGTGGGTGAGGGGTCGAGCATGAGAGAGTGCATGCAACCCCACTCACTGGCCGCAGCATTCAAACGGATGCCTCCCCATCCCCCCCTCCACACCCGCCGTGGTGATCGCACAGACGTACCCCTTCCCAAACACGTGGGCAAAGCATCCGTGCAAAAAGACCCAAAGTGCATCTGGATCTTCAGAAAACGTTGGACAAGTTACCTCACAAAAGACTCTTGAGAAAACAAGTACTCATGGAAGGTGTCCTGTCATGAATTAGTAACTGGTTAAAAGACAAGAAAGAAAGGTTAGGACTAAATGGTCAATTTTCACAAAGGAGAGAGGTCAATAGTGGAGTGCCCCAGAGTCCTGTACTACACCTGGTGGTGTTTAATATATTAATATTTCAAGTCCTGCCCTCTGTATCAGTGAAGAACAGCCATCTGTCAGGGAAGTAGTAGCTCATCCTGTATAGAAAAAAAAGAGGGTTTTATATTTTCCCCAATATTTTATTTTCTTTTCCTCCTTCTTTCCCTCCTATTTTATTCCCTATATGGGGAGGTGTGGCGGCATGGCTCACCCACCTCCCTAATCATTCTTAACCACAAAAGTGCATGCACACACACACACACATGACTATATAGAATAATAGTCTAAAAATAAATTATTCTATTAAAAAACCATCAAAGAAAAGATTTATAATTTAAAGACAAACCAAGAACAAATCTTACTAAACAAAACAAAAACCAGTTCCCACTTCACCAGTGTTAGCTGCCTGGTTGCAGGAGTGACTGTCATTTTTAATATATGTCTGGGAAACACTTTGAGAGGAAAGGCGATGCAAAGTATTATTATTTATATTGAAGTAGATTGCTCTTGCTTCATAAGAACCCTTGCACTGAAGAATGAGATTCCAAAAGCAGCAATTCCACAAAAGGTACTCAGAGATGAATGTATTTTGTCTGTGTCTTGGGCAGACAGGAAGCACTTCTTTCCCTATCTTGTTCACAGAATGAAAAACTGCACAGAAACAGCATTTATTCTGTGAAGAGGCAAAACCACAAAAGACACACGATGCTCCAGTTTAGAGAGAAAATGGATAGTGAAAATGTTATTTGAGATCATTATCCTCTTGTTCAGATCGGAAGGAGGAAGTCCACATTAGAACGGAGCTCCGATATGGTTTGGTTTGGTATCGGTCTGGTTTGGTTCGGGATGCAGATTGATTTGGTCTTGCTGTTCATAAATTCAGTTTGGTCCATAGTGCATATACGGGAGTTCGGTTCGGTAGGGCTTTAGTCAGTTCAGTTGGATCGGACTGTGTTCCATTCAGTTTGTGGTGTGTCTGGTTGGGACTGGGAGTTTGGTTTCTGGGTTTTAGTCTGTTGTTTGTCCAATCAGTCTGGGTGTCTGAATCCGGTCTGGCCCCTGGTGGGAGTTGTGTTCGAGATTTAGTCTGTTGGTTTGGTCTGGGTTTGGTCTAGCTGGGAGTTCAAGGTCTCAGTCTGTTGTTCATTGGATGGGTATGGTTTCAGTTCGGATTGGTATGGTTTGGTCTGTCAGGAGGATGCGGGATGTAATAAAATGAATGATGATTGTAAACAATACAATACAGACAACAGGAATGCCAATCACAAGTAATGGAAATTTGGGAATGTCAGTAATGGTTAGCAAACCAATAAAATGGTGGATCTAAAATCACAGATCTGAAACAAAGGTTGGAATTATGGTTGAGAAATACTGGGAGCTGCTGAAACGATGGGGTGCTGGGTGGAATGATTGGTGCAACACCACCAGGAGCAGCAGGAATTATAGTGAGCTAGATAGAATGACACGTAAAAGGCCACTAAGAGCGCTTTTAAACGATCCCGCTGACAAGCGGGATCATTCAGAGGCAGGATCGGGCACCCGCCTTTCTCTCTACGCCGGGTCTGATGCTCAGAAGAGCATCAGACCCGGCGTAGAGACTCAGTGCGCGTGCGCGCCCTTCGGCACATGCGCACTCAGCAAAATACCCCGTGAAGCCGGCACAGCGGTGATCCGCGTCGGACGGGGCAGGATCGCCTGCCCGGTCTGACGCGGGGAAGAGCCGGCTTAATTGTAACTTTTCAGTTTAAACGAGCACAAAGAAACGCGGCTGATCAAAGGATCAGCCGCGTTTCTTGTCTCGTTTAAAAGCGCCCTGAGAGTGGCTGGAATGACAGGGAGCTGGGTGGAATGATGGGTGCTAGGGCACCAGGAGTGACTGGAATGATGAGGGATTCAATGGAATGATCGGTGAGAGGACACCGGGAGTGTCTAGAATGATGGGGGGCCGGGTAGAATAATGGGTGAGTGGACACTGGGAATTGTTGGAATGATTGAGAGCTGGGTGGAATGATGGGTGCGAGGACACCAGGAGCAGCTGGAATGATAGGGGCTGGGTGGAATGATAGGGACGAGGCTATTCCATCTGCTCCCAACGTCCTCATATCTGTAGTTCTGCCCTATCTCCATCATTCCAGCCACTTCTGGGAGGCTAGCATCCATCATTCCATCCAGCTCCTCATCCTTTCAGCCACTCCCAGTGGCCTCTTACATGTCATTCCACCCAGCTCCCTGTCTTGCACAGATCGTTCCCCACAGCTTCCCAGCATTACAGCTGCTTCCAGTGTCCCAGCATCCATAATTTCAACCTTCCTTTCAGATAAGCATCTGCCATTGTATTGGTTTAGTGCCCATTGTGGGCTATTGGCAATCCCCAATCCCCATTACTTCCAATTGGCATTCCTGTTGTCTCTATTGTTCTCGATTGGCATTCCTTGTTATTCATTTTAATATGTCCTAAACCAGACCGATCATAGTGAACCAGATCTAGTCTTCTAAAACCAAACCAATCATAGCAAATTGGGCCTAGTCTTTCCAAACTGATCCGTACAACTAGACTGATCCTCCCCAGACCAAACCAGATCAATTAACTCAGCTGATCCATACTGAGCCAGACTGATTCTCCACAAACCAAACCGATCCATACTGAATCGAACCAAACATATGCGATATCAGAGCTGGCTTTATATCCAAACCAATGGATGTGGATCAGAGCAGCAAAATCCGATAGATATAACATTATATTTGAATCTTCCTTTCACCACTACTCCAGTTAAAAGCACATCCAGTAGCATGCAGTGACCAAGCATGATTGGATTATGCTGGCAGTGGTGCTGCTGAGTTTGAAGTGCACGATGGTGTTAGCAATTCATACTGCTCCTCAGGCTTGTCAGCTTGTATTCTAGGAGGGTGTAGAGGAAATGGAAAGGTCTATCCCCTAGAAGTTGATCGTCTAGAGTGCTGTGTGCCACCATCTTTTATCTGGTATAGCTTCACTGAAGCTAGTGAGTCTTGCTCTCAGAACAGAGGTATTGGGCCAAACTCCAGCTGATGGGCCAAATCATGCCTGTAGCTGTTATTTATATGACTCATTTTTAACTCCTCTCTCTGTCCCATGGGTCCAGTACTTCCTCTCAAGCCCTGAAAGCATGCACTCAGGGGAAGGAAGCAGAGATGTGGGCATGCACTCAAGGAGAGGGGGATTGATCCATAGCACAGATCCATGATCTGGATTCTCCCCATCCTCCCCCAAACCGTTTTTTCTCCTGTAAGCCAGTTATGAAAATTGATATAAGCTCCATGGGACAGACAGGAGTTGTGGACGGGGTGTGTGCTCAGGATGGGAGAAGGAAGGAGAAGGTTCCGATCCTGGATTTGTACCATGGATCATCCTTTATCCTTTGAGCGCTTTCTTGCCTCTCTGCTCCATTCCATTGAGCTCACTCTTTCAGTATTTGTGGGTAAGGACTGGATGTATGGAGCAGATAAAAAAATTAGGGAAAAGTGAAATAAAAACCAGACTGAGACTAGATTTGGCCCACAGGTCAGGGCTTCCCTCCCACTGTTCTAAGCCATTATGATTCAGAACCAAACAGCCAAGGAAATGGAAAGTCTGTCATTTTTTGTTGGTTATAAAATCATGGAATCATAGAACTGTAGAGTTGGAAGGAACCTCAAGGGTCATGTAGTCCAACCTCCTGTCCGAAGGCAGGCTCTCCTCTGCTTACAGCGTTGCAAACAGATATGTGCTTGCGCAGCCAGGGTTTGAAAACATCCAAGGGATGCAATTCAACATCCTTCCTGGGCGACTTATTCCATTGCCCGACAATTTCAATGTTTAGGGCAAAGCTTGTCACTTACAGTTACAAGTATTGATCCAGTATAGATACAGAGGGAATCAAAAAGAGCTTTTCTTTTATATATTTCAGTTAACTAACACAAACTTAAGTTTATTCTAATGGGCTAAGTAACTGATCACATTGTAGAAACAGGATTCATAGAACACACAGCCTACTGAGGTGTTGGGAGCTTCTGGGGTAAATACCCACAATGCAGTGCAGGGAAGGCACCTTACAGCCTTCTGTGCTCCGAAAGGTAGGCAACGGGGGGGGGAGGGGGGGGAAACCACCATCTAGCATAGCCCCAAAATACAAGGTCTGCTTTTCTTTGAAGGTCACCACTAAGCCAGAAAATTTCCCAAGCTAGCCAAATTCTTTCCATATCTTACCACCTCACACCGTACCCTGTTGGTTAATTGCAAAGCTTCCCCTCCACCAATCCTCCCCCTCCCTATCCTAGTAGAGTTTAAATGAATACCGAATTCGATAACCATGGTTAATGTCCAATGTTCCAGATAGTCAAATGCTTAACTGATTGGTACCGAATGCCACTATTGGTTAACTGACTTTCCCAATACTGATAGTACTGTTATTGGCTAACTGATTTACTGTTTTACCATGTTTCTGGTGTACTATTTGGTTTGTATCTGTTGCTTATTTACTCTGTTTTGGCCAGTCATTTTTTTATACAGGCATTGCCCTGCCCCTTCACCTTCCTTCCTCTTCACTATATAAGAGCACCACCCTCCATTTTGTCTTTGTGGGTTGTAGACGTCTGAAGAGAGGAAGGGTAGAAGTAACTATGGAACAAATAGGAAAATGGCAAAGCAGCAATGTGGCAAACAGCAAAAATTGGTAATGTGCATAAATCGGTAACCGTGGTAATCAGGAACAGTATGCAGCAACTGGTAACAGTATTCAATAAATCTGCTAAACTGCCAGTTACCAATCAATTACCAATTGTTAACTGATCATTGCCAAATCAGTTTGGTTCCTGTGAATCTGATGATTACCATTGTTTGTGTGGATAACTGTTTCAGTGCTACATCCAAAGCAGCAACAGGGAGCGCTTACCGGTGCCTTAAGAATGTCAAGAAAACCCCTACCCTGTGTAAGATGGAGCCGGGCTTGTGTTTTTTGACCTCCTTCTTGCTAAATAGCCTGAGGGGGCTGATTCAGCGATGTGCTACATTATCTATATATTAAGTACTTTCCCATTGAAGAATCACTTTGAATCAACTTGTCTATAACACTCACATCTCCTTCATGTGGGCTGTGACAGGTGAGGAGTGCCAGCAAGATACCATCGGACAGGTGAGGGCTGTTCATCAAACCAGCTTATGTTTCCTCTTTCCCACCACTGCTATTTGCAAGTGGTGTCCTCAGGGGGGGTTATAACAGGACAGAAACTAAGATGTTTTAAACAGGAAGAACAGTTCAATTCTTGTTTCTTCCTGAGAAGCCAAATGGGAGAGCTTGGGAGCCAAAGAACTTCAGTGGCAGGGAGTCGGGCTGAAGTGAAACCAGCATTGCATCTTTGTGGAAGATTTCTGCATTTTCGGAACAGCATTCAGGATTGTTGTGGATTTAAGCTGCAGCAGAATTCTGTCCAAAGTTCCAACTGGAAGGCACCACCATATTGCACCCTCTATTACACATGAGCAAAATGGTGATGTCTATCCTGCGCATGTGCAAAATGGCAGCTGAGCACAGTACAAGGGTGTCATCATTTTGTGCATGCACAGTACAAGGGGAAATCAGTCTGATCGTTCTGGTGAAACACAGACTAGATTGCGTTTCAGTCCACATTTTGCTGGGATACTCAGAATGGCAAGATCCATCAAAAACAAAATCTGTTGGTTTTGGAATTTCATTACAGCCCTAGTGTGGAGGAAGCTCCAAGGTTTGTTTGTTTTTTAACTGTATGAGGAAAGGGGGGGGCGGGGGAGCAGTTTGAAAGTACTTTTGAAAGGCAGCCAAAAGTCACAGGTTCTACGCATCTGTGACTTCCCCTGAAAGGATATAGGCCAATGTTGAAATGATGCCAATGAACTTAGGCCTTGGGATTTAGAGGAGTTCTCCTATTAGTAGTGCAGTGGATTTCCCTTAACTACTTGCAGGGTGAAGTCTCGAGATGGAGGCCACCCTAGCTAGTGAGGTGAGATTCTTTCAGTGGGTGGAGTCATTTAGCACAACAATCTGTGGCTAATTGGCCTGCTGGAAGCAAGGGAGAAGTGGCTGTGGAGACCATAGCTTGAACTTTTAGCAGAGCGGTCAAAGGAAGACCAGCAAGGAAGAGGTTGGGAGCTCAAAGGAGGGAGCTCCCCTCATAAAATTTCACTTGTAGTTGGCTGTCCAGGAGGGTCATGCAAAACACTTGAGCTGTGGGAATGTCTTGGGAATGGGGGTTCAAGGCAGGGGAGCCTGAGACAGGATGAGGAATTGTGTGCATACATGCCACATGGTAAATATACTATAATGAGTTGATGAAAGGTTTGACAAGTCCATCTGAGTTGTGTGTGAGTGACACAGTAAGCTCCTGAGCCAACAAAGACTTATAACAGTTTTCCTGATGTTTACAACCACCTCTCAAGATGGTAGCTCAGACAAAATGAGTACCAACAATGGAGAACCACCTACAAGTGGAATCTAGAAGTTTAAATTCATTTTCTGCTCTCATTAAATGGCAAAATTTCCAAAATCTCCAGTAGAGCAGAACCAAGCAAACAGCTTTGCAGGAAAGGTGCAAATCCAGGTATAGTGTACCTGGATTTCCAGAAAGCATTTGATAAGGTCCCTCATGAGAGACTCTTGAGAAAATTAAAAAGTCATGGGATAGGAGGTAGTGTCTTACTATGGATCAGAAACTGGTTGAAAGATAGAAAGCAAAGGGTAGGACTAAATGGTCAGTTTTCACAATGGAGAGACGTAAAAAGTGGTGTGCCTCAGGGATATGTATTGGGCCCAGGTCTGTTATTCATTAATGATTTGGAAAAGGGTGTTAAGAGTGAAGTGATCAAATTTGCAGACGACGCCAAGTTATTCAAGGTTGTTAAAACACGAGCAGACTGTGAGGAACTGCAACGGGATCTTATGAAACTGGGTGCCTGGGCATCTAAATAGCAAATGAGATTTAATGTGGACAAGTGCAAAGTGATGCACGTAGGGAAAAATAATCCAAACTATGCGTATATAATGCTGGGTACTAAGCTAGGAGTTACCACTCAGGAAAACGATCTGGGGGTGGTTATGGACAATACAATGAAACCCACAGCACAGTGCGAAGCAGCAGTCCAAAAAGCAAACCGAATGTTAAGAATTATTCAGAAGGGGATAGAGAATAAAACTGAGGATGTCATAATGCCTCTATACAAATCAATGGTGCGACTGCACCTCGAATATTGTGTGCAGTTGTGGTCGCCCCATCTCAAAAAAGACAGCTGAACTAGAAAAGACACAGAGAAGGGCAACAAAAATGATCACAGGCATGGAAGGACTCCTGTATGAGGAGAACCTTGGTAGGTTGGTGCTCTTCATTTTGAAGAAGAGATGACTGAGAGGAGATATGATAGAGGTCTATACAACCATGAGTGGTGTGGAACTAATAAACAAGGAGCAGATATTTACCCTATCAGCTAGTACTAGAACTAGGGGACACTCCATGAAACTCATGGGTAGCAAGTTTAAAACAAATAAAAGAAAATATTTTTTCACTCAGCGTATAATTGGGTTGTGGAATCTACTGCCAGAGGCTGTGGTAAGGGCCAGTACTATAGCTGAGTTTAAAAGAGGCTTGGACAAGTTTCTGGAAGATGGGTCCATTAGCGGCTATTAGCCAGATAGGATCAGGGAACATGACGGGAGCTGGGAAAAACAACAGGGAATGGATCCCCCATTGTGACCTGTTGGGTGCTTCTCCAAAGCCACCATGATTGGCCACTGTTGGAGACAGGATGCTGGGCTAGATGGACCATTGGTCTGACCCAGTATGGCACTTCGTATATTCTTATTAGAGTTTCACTAAAAATAAGATGGAGGTCAAGAGACTCATTTCCTTTCTCATCTTTGTTGGGATCCGCACCCAGCCCCATCCGTTAGAAACATGCAGAGCAGAAGACTATCATGCTGAGCAGTCTCTAATACAACACTACAGTCTGGCTGGCCCTGGGATATCTTGTTGGCAGATGACAAAAGAAGAGATAAAGGTGTTAGTTTTGTAGGAAGAACCCAGCCCATCTGTATTGGGGATGAGCCCATATAGATGCTTTAGATTAGAGCTGAAATTAATATTCAGTGCTAATACCAAATCTGACGCAATTGGTGTGTATTTCTTTATCCATCCATTTGCACAAAGCAAACACAAATCAGAGTTCCCTTACCACTTTGCAGCTCTGAATATTCATTAGTTACTTCACATTCATTTCTTTGGTTAGTTTGGTATTTCAGTATTTTGATATTCGGTGCTTCATTCACACCCACAAGTGAACAAAGTATTGAATACTAAGGTAACTAAACCCAAACTACTGAATAAATGTAACCAAGTCAATGAGGTTGCAGATTTTGCAACAGCCACACAGACTAATTCAGATATTCATTCATGAGAATGAATATGCAATCTATATTTGCAAAAAGGGAAAGTCATATCCACTTCAGCCCTACTCCCTACCCATATAGCTACTTATAGTTCAGCCAGGAAAATTCTCTCAGAACAAGTTTAAAAGCAGGAGTACTAGACACCCCTCTTTGTAAATGGGGCAATAAAAATTCCTCTTGTATGAGCACTGGCAACATTTCCCTATGGAAGTTTTTTTAAAAGTGACAACGAGATACTGGGTGATGATGACACCAGATATGTCACCACCAAGGTGATTGGTTCATGGTCTGCAAATGCCTGTATGGGGAGATGATTTTTGACAGCAGAGGTCTCTTTCATTTAGCAGAAAAGGACATTGATAAGTTCCAGTGGCTGGCAAATGAACCTGAACACATTCAGGCTAGCTATAAGCTAGCTTTGTATGTTGCTGCTCCAGATTATTAGATAGCTGGGGCTGTATCTATCTAGACTAATGTGCTTGAAGAAATGCAGGTGACCAGTTGTAAATTAGATCCATGAATCCTGGTTGGTGAAAGCCAGCTGGAAAAGATTGGGGATTTTACTGGTTGGAATTGTCAGTGACTCCCCTTTGGGAAGGCAGCAGGGTACCTGACGCCCTTAAAATTGTGGTTGTCTGACCCCTGCTCAAAAAAACCATTGCTTGACTCTATGCACTGATGGACCTGGATGCCAGCAGGGCTGTGGGTGAACGTTCCACTGGTGGAAGCTGTTGCAAGCAGCCCATGGAATATGGGCAGGGGGCTGCCCGTCGTTTATTAGGCTGGACATGCTAAACATGGAATTGGGGGCTGCGTAGGGGTTGCACAGGCCAAACACAGATTCTGTGGGCTGTTATCTCGTTTGATAACATCTTTCCTCTCACACAGATGCACCCACAGAGTAAACTTTCCAAAGTTGCAGAGGAAGTTTTTAGCAGAGCTGGGGGTTTCCAAAGCTGGAGTAAGAGGTTTGTAGATCACAGCCCAAGCCTATTAATTTAACTACAGAACTATCTTACTTCTTGCACTCTTCCCGCCCCGGGGGGGGGGGGGGGGGGTCCGGATTGGAACCCCCAGCCTCTGGGTGCGGGGGGGAGAGTGTCTGCCGTCTCTCCTGATCCTACCATGCCAGTTGCTGAAGGAGTACATTTTTGTTTAGCATTTGTGTGTTGCCTTGATGATAACTGGGTGCTTTGTCTTGTTCTCTCTTTCCCATTGCAGACCTGCGCAGAATGACGGCTGGTTTCATGGGCATGGCTGTGGCCATCATCCTCTTTGGCTGGATTATCGGGGTGCTGGGGTGCTGCTGGGACCGAGGCCTTATGCAGTATGTGGCAGGGCTTCTCTTCCTCATGGGAGGTAAGAGTGACGGCTTCATGGCTGACTTCTATACTGTGGAGCTCAGTTTGACTCTGATCTTGTGATGTTGTAAACCAGGGGTTGCTTATTTAAAGGAGCTGGTAGTGTTCTCCTCTGTAAAAACCACTGTGAATTAAATTCAAGTCAATTCTCGGAGCATTACAACATTCTTCTCTTTGGATGTTTTTCTCAAGCAGTTTGTGAGCTTTTCCATATTTGTTTGCTTGTTATCATAAGACGTAAATTCAGTGACATGCACCTCGTCTGGAAAAAATTGTAAAATGTTAAAGCAATTATATTTTTTTAAATTGTAGATATCTAAATAAATATACACACCAAACATTCAATAGGCAACTCTTCAATGCCAATAGGAAAGCCTGTACCCATTCCTGGACCATAGAGAAGAGAGAAGTCAGACTAGAAAGACAGTGCCACTTTCTGGAATGGAGGCAAGGCATCTGCTATTATTAGAGGGTGCTCTGGGGACTGAGAAAACTGTGTCACCCTTGTTCTCTTCTCCCCCCCCCCCCCCAACTTTCCTTTGCTTGAGTCTTGCCCTCTCCTTGTGGGGGTGGGGTTAGTGGGTAAGATGTGGGGAGGAAGCAGGGGCATCACTACCATGGAGCGAGGTGGCTCAGTTGAGCAGTTTGGGGCCCTTTGCAAGCAAACTGACCACTCTGAAGTCTTCAGCGAGGGAGGGAGCAGGGCCAGCACACTGCCCCCTCTCGCTCTGACAATTTCCTAGTGGTGCTTAGGCTGCTTTCAAAAGACCCTGTCAAGAAGGAAGATTTTCAGAGCAGGCAGGGGTGGAGTGCTGACTCCACCCACTCTGAAAACTTTCTTCCTGGCAGGGTTGCTGCTGCTCTGGAGGAAAAAGGGAGTGTTTGGGAGCTGGGGCAGTTCTGCCTTCATGAGTAAGCCCTGTCCCGCACCTGGGAGATCCCGCTCACTTGCCCTTGGGGAGGGGGAGAGACCATAATTGGGGCATGAGTTTGGGCCCACCACATCCTTGCTTCCCGTCACTTGGGGGGGAAGGTTTGGGAGGCCAGGGAGAGAGATGGACATGACATAGGGGGGCAAAAGAAAGATAAATGTGAATGGGGAGTGGGCCTGGCCCTGAGTTAGGAGGTGCAGGAAGGGGGGAATGGCAGTAGAGGGGCTGATCCCAAGGAAGAGTTGCGTCATGGTTTCTACCCACCCAGGTTACTAAATGGTGAGAGTCTGAGGGTGCAGCTAGACGAGCTGCCCGCCCCCGCCCCCTGCTTAACCCTGTGGTGGGCTATCAGCCCTGCCACACTGCGAGGCTGGTGCAGGGAGCCGGGCATACAAGGCGGCTTGACCCATCTTGGAGCTGACAGTGGCTGCCTGGCCTGGCCCGGCCCCGCCTCCCTTCCCAGGTCCAACTGAGAGATGGCCCCAGGCCTTGCTTCCAGTGTAGCAAGGCGAGCGTGTCTGGGCGCATGGGTTGCCCCACCTTGGGCACCCTTGGGGTAAAGGCTGCTTTGCGACATGTCCTCGGGATTTTCCCCAAGGACGCATTGCGGAGCAGTCGGCTGCCTGCCCCCCACAGGGCGAGGCAAACATCTGGCGGGCCCTGGGCACGCAACACCACATGGACCGTTTGCCCAGGGAGGGGTAAAGCTCCCCAGCTCATCTCATGAGGCTCCACCCTGAGTTAAAAAATAAATAAATCATTAACTCCCCACCACCGCCACCACCACTAACATTTGCAAAACCTTATACCTATGCTTGTCATTCTCTTGTGTCATGTTGTAGCACAGGTAAGTTTAACACAAAAGTTCTCTTGAAGGTAAGTGCTTTATTAAAAACAGCCTGGCAATGATCCACAGCCAGCAAGACTTTTAGGTCTGCTGAAGCCACCACTATTAACCCAACTGGTGCGAACCAGCACAACCGGTATTCCCCAAAGGTTTCGTTCAAGCACCTTTCAGTCTATTGATGTTTGGGAGCACTTTGCTGTGAAGACAAGACTTGCAATTTTATGGAAAATAGGGCTTGATAAATGTTTTTTATTTATTTATTTATTCTGATAAAGGTAACTACAGTGATATAATATGCTTTGACCTCTGCAGGGTGTTTAATTTATCACCACACAGCATTGTGTCTTTAAAAATCAGCTCCATGGCAAATCAATAGAGCAGAAAATAAATGGATTAGAAACAGAAGAAATGCGTTTCCCCCTACCCCCTGTCCGCCCCCCATCCTGTAACTGAACCGGCCTTGAGGTTGTCATGGCCAAGATTAAACACCAACTCCCCCTACTGCACATGTTATTGCAGTAACCACCTATTCTGCCTTCATGAGAAAGCCCTCTCCAGGAGGTCCTGATGGCCTCCATCTCCTCCCCAGGATGCCTTCACCTCCATTTTACAGATGGAGACTGAGGGTATTTTCAGACGTTACGAGATCACAGTCAACTACAGTGAATCTGCACATGGTGAAAGTGATACCGTAACGTCTGATGGGGGGAATGGAAGTTCCCCCCCAGATGTTGATCACAGTCAATCGCGGCGGGGAATCACATTCACCACGCGATCGGCACCGACCCCATTCAGCCAATCGCGTGGCGAATGTGATTCCCCGCCTTGATGAACCGAGTCGTCTCGTCTGGATGGCAGCCACGGCCCAGAATCCCCACCAGGATTCCGGGCCACGGTCAATTCAGGCGGACGCTGCGGCCGCATTGGCCGTGGCGCCCACCCGTCTCCCCAGAGGACGGGCGGCAGGGGAGCTTGGGGGGATGGGGGTGTGCGGCCGCACGTTGCGCCGTGCGGCCACGCCCCCTCCCCGATTCCCTGCCGCGATCCCCCAGCACGTCTGTTGGCCGTGCCGGAGTGATCCCGGCGGGAAATCAACGAGTAGTTTCCATGCCGGGGTCAATGGGCCCCGTCACGTCTGAAAATACCCTGAGGGTGATTTCAGATGTTACACGGTCGCGATTCACCACAGTGGATTTCCAGCGGGGGTGAACCGAACAACCACCCCCCGTGGTCAAAAAAAAGTCCCGAACAGACATGACAGGACCGGGAGCACGTCAGGGAATCGGGCCGGCAGATCGCGAACTGGGGCAGCGCAACAGACATGACGCGGATTCCTGGCCATGGTCAAAACATCCAGAAGGCACCAGGTCAGCCCGTCCTGGCTGCTGCTGCTGTTGTCCCTCCACCTCCTCCAGGTGCAGCATGACTGCCTCCTCCCCCGCCTGCACCTCCATCGCCGCCTCCTCCACCTCCTCCTCCTCCCTTGCTCTCTCGCCCTCTGCTCGCCTCTCCCTTCTGTCTCACTCCATCCCCCCCCCATCCCCCTGCTGCTGATTGCCCTTTAAATCTCCCTCCCCAGCCCGTGTTGTTGCTTGTTGCCTGGCAGCGACGCTGCGTGCTTTGTCCCCGGCTGGGAATCATTTCCTTTTATTCCGGCCAGTGGTTGCCGGCCAGACGTTACTTTTTGTTAGTTCCCGTTGGGAATCTCTTTGACCACGCTTTCGGAGATGGTCCGGTGGGGAGCTCCGGAAGCATGGTTGATTTTGACCCCATGTGGGTATTGACTGTGGTGAACATCTGGCGGCCGCTGAACAGACGTTCAGGGCACTTTGACCCCACCGCGGGATTGACCGTGGTTCACTGTGGTTGAGCGTGATCTCATAACGTCTGAAAATACCCTGAGGCAGCGATTTGCCCAGTCGCATGTGAAATGCAAGGCTAAGCCAGGATTTGAACCCAGAACACCCAGCCTTGGCTCTAAACACTGGACCACACAGAGTTTGGTAAATGGTAGATCATAAAAGGTAGAGATAATTGCCACTGAATGGAAGTGCTCTGAGCCAAGGAGGTGCACACAGGCATGACCCAGTGCTATCCAATATCCTTATCAATCATCTGGAAGTAAATAGAAAATCATTACTGATAAAATGTACAATGGCTGATGGAAGGGTTAATAATGATGGGGACAGGTCACACATACAAAGCTAGCTACATTCATGACTTAGTCAGCTGCCCGAGTTCAAAAATACGTGTTTTGATACAGCCCAATACAAGGTAGAAGCAAAGAATTTGTGTCGCACAATGAACAGTATGTACTGGATGTTATATAGAGGATAGGTCCAGATATAGCTATTAGCCAATTGGTCAGGGGATGAGACCTCTGACCAGTATTTAATTTGTAAAAAAATAATGAATTGCCAGGGCCAACTACTGGGCCTCCTGGGCGTCCATATGGCTGGATATAAGACAGGGGTTTTTGTGATTTTAGTCAATACAATAACCAGCACAGGGGGCAGGGTAGGAAAGTCATTAATGAAAGATTAATGAATCATTCCATTTGTTTCTGGGTTTCATTTCCAATACTGAAATGGCCAATATCCTCTTTTCTCTGGCTTGTCCCATTTTGGGATGCACACTTCTATTGGGAACATTTCCCAGAGATCAGCCCCCTTCCTCCCCCTCCCCCCCCCAAAAAAGAAGCCCTGCCTCTGAATGTCCGAGGCTGGAAGTGAATAACAGGAAGTGGATCACTCCATTATGACCTGTTGTGCACTTGTCTAAGGCTACCAAAAGTGGCCATTGTCAGAGATAGGATGTTGGGCTAGCTCTGAACCATTGGTCTGAGCCAGTATGACACATCTTATATTCTGGCAAGCAGCAACTGGGTTTAGGAGTAATGGTGGATGGGTTGCCATATAAATAAGAGCTCTAGTAGCTAGAAAGGCTAATGCAGTCCTTGGATACATAAAGTAAATGGGTAAAATGAGCAGGGAAGTGATTATTGTATATGACACTGGTGACACTAGTGGAATGCTTCGTGCATTTCTGAGAATACATATTTGTCCGGGAAACATATCTCAGAGTATTAAATTATAGGGCTGGAAGAGACCTCAAGGACCATCAAACCCAATCCCTGCCTCAAAGCAGAATTAACTAGATTTAAGCATAGAAACATCCCACTAGCATCCTAGGGAGTGCCTAGCATAGCCTTCCCAGATAGCATTTGTATAGTGACACCTTTTGCCCCATGGAATGTGTCAATACCTATGGTTCGATAGGTTGTGACTTACTATTGATTTGACTTATGGTGGAGATTTGCTTAAATGAAGTAAATCTGATATGCAGATGCCCTCTTCTCCCATGGGGCCCTGCTTGTTGTTAGGGTCTGGGGCCACTTTTAGACAAGACAAATTTTGCGCATGATTGGTGAAAAACACATGTTTTTTAATGCTCGTTTAAACACCTAAACCGTTTTAAATGCGCATTTGCCATGATCGTGTAAAAGCCAAAACCATTTTGAATGTGGTTTTGTCTGATTCCAAACCGGTTTTGAGTCCCTTTGATGATTGGGGGATGCCAAAACCGGTTTTAAAAAATGCGCATTATTTAAATGCGCATTTACGAAACCACATTAAAAGTGTCTCGTCTAAAAGTGCCCCGAGTGGAGGGTCTGGGCCAGGTAAGGAACTTGCGTGTCATTTTTGACCGTGATCTGTCCATGAAACCTCGGGTATCAGTCATGGTTCGAAAATGCTTTCTCCAGGTGCACTATCTGCATAAGCGATGTCCATCATTATTCCAGGCTGACCTTGCCAAAGCAACTCATGCCCTGGTTGATTTTTGTAATTCCCTCTTATATAGGCTTACAGTGCTGCTTCATCACTTGTAGCTTGTTCAGAATGCAGCGCGGCTGCTTACTGCTTTGGGCAGCCGTGATTAATATATTGACCCTTTTTACACGGGTGGCACCCACGCAGAAATCTGGGTGTTCATGCATGGGTGAGTCTCGTGTAAATCCCATGGAGGGTGGGGGTGCGTGTGTGCTCCCACACACATACATGCACCCCCACACTGATCCCGCATGCACGGCGGCCTGTGTAAAAAGGGCCATTATCCCCATCCTGGGTTCTCTGCATTGGCTGCCTGCAGAGCAGCAGATTGAATTTAAAATTGCATTGCTGGTTTTTAAGGTCCTGAATGACATAAGCCCTGGCTATAGAGACCTCCTGGAACCTCACCCTACTGGCTGTTATTTGTGCTCAGATGCCACCTGCTGTTTTGGGATCCCGGCATTGCACCTTAAGTTGTCAGGCAGCAGGGTCTTTGCTGTGGTGGCCCCTCAATGTAGAACTCACTCCTTCCAGATGTTCCCCTTAGTTCCTCCCTCCTCAGCTTCAAAAAGCACCTGAAAACGTTTTTGTTTTCCATGTGCTTTTAGAGCATCCAGCACTGGTTTCCCCTTCATGTGTTTTTTCCTTCCCTTTTTACCATCCCCTTTTAAATTTGTTTTAAATTGCTTTTATATATAGTGTTTTGTTGTATTTTAAATATTGTAAAGTGCTCCAAGGACCATCTGGTGGAGGGGCACTGTATAAATAAAATTATGATTATTTATTTTATTATACAACTCTGTCTGATTTCCCAGGAATTACTTATTTTGTTAAATTTTATTTATTTCGTTAAATTTATTAGCTGCCCCCTCATGCCTACAGCATCTCGGGGCGGCTTACAACACCACGTTGGATTAGGGGCAGTAGGGGAAGAGCGCGAGGTGACGGAAGTCCCATCTGGTCCAGCTTTGTGGGGGGAGTTTCAGGAAGTGACGCCGGCCGATGCCCCGGATGTTTTGGGGTCTGTGAGGGCCACCTGTTGCGAACTTGATCCATGCTCGTCCTGGTTGGTGAAAGCCTCCAGGGAGACGTTGGGGACGGTGCTGGCGAGGGTAGTGAACGCGTCTTTGCAGCAGGGGAGGTTGTCGCCTTGCCTCAAGGAGGCTGTGATGCGCCCCCTGATGAAGAAACCATCTTTGGACGTGGATGCGCTCACCAGTTACTGGCCTGTCTCTAACCTTCCCTTTTTAGGGAAGGTTACTGAGCGGGCGGTGGCACTCCAGCTCCAGTTGCATCTGGATGACATCGGTTTCCTAGACCCTTTTCAATCGGGGTTCCATCCCAGCTATGGCACTGAGATGGCGTTGGTGGCCTTGGTAGATGACCTCCGCCGGGAGATGGATGCAGGATGTTCAACATTTCTCATCCTGCTAGATCTCTCGGCCGCTTTTGACACCGTGGACCATGGTCTGCTGTTGAGACGGCTGCGTGACCTGGGGGGTCTGG
>QEPC01000081.1:2962453-2992619 GCA_003113815.1 Sphenodon punctatus
ATCAGAGGGGTCAGCACCTCCCTCGCTCTTCCCACCACCATCACCTCCATCTTATCGGGATTGAGCTTCAGTCTGCTCTGCCGCATCCAATCCGCCACAGCCTCCAAACATTGGGAAAGTAACAAGACAACAGGACCTGGGTCGATCGAAAACGAGAGGTACAGCTGAGTATCATCAGCATATTGGTGACATCGGACCCCAAACCCTCTCACGATCTCCCCCAGGGGCTGCATATACACATTAAATAATAGTGGAGACAAAATTGAACCCTGCAGAATGCCGCAGGTCAAGGCCTGGAGGCTAGATGTTTCAGCCCCCAGCACCACCCACTGGCTCCTCCCCGAGAGGAATGAGCGGAACCACCCAAAGACAGTTCCGCCCAGACCCCCCAGGTCATGCAGCCGTCTCAACAGCAGCCCATGGTCCACGATATCAAAAGCGGCCGAGAGGTCTAGCAGGATCAAAAAGGTTGAACATCCTGCGTCCAACTCCCGGCGGAGATCGTCCACCAAGGCCACCAATGCCGTCTCAGTACCATAGCCGGGGTGGAACTCAGATTGAAAAGGGTCAAGGAAACCGATACTATCCAGGTGTGCCTGGAACTGCAGAGCCACTGCCTGTTCAATAACCTTCCCTAAAAAAGGAAGATTAGAGACAGGACGGTAACTGGCGAGTGCATCCACATTCAAAGATGACTTCTTCAGCAGGGATATTGATTTTCATTATAACTTTTACAGCTTTTAATTGGATTATTCTTCTGTTATTGTAATCAGTGTTTCACAAGGATTAAAATGACACCAAACATTATATACATGCATATTCGCTTAGAATGTAAAACCATGTGGTAGGGACTTGTCTATAACTATTGATTGTACACCACTAGGTCCACAGCTGGTGCTATATAAATAATAAGAATGAATAATCAATAATAATAATAATTAATTAATAATAAAGATTGGAATTACTGAATTATTGTTTTTTACATAATCATGGATATTTCTGATCATGAGAAGCATGTAATATTACATAGATCATACCTTCCTGTCACAGTGCTCCCCTCTGTTGGCTCTCTCCTCCCTTCCCTGCTGCTGTCAGGTTCTTGTTCTGCTTGTTGAAGCAGCAGTTACAGGGGCAGTGGCAACAAGAGGGGACGCTCAGACCTTAAATGCGCTCTGCTCCCTGCCCTGCTCTCCCTTGGCTCTGGAATCCCCTTCTCTTACACATTGCTCCTGTCACTGCCATTCCCTTTCCCTCCTTCTCTCCCCTTCAGTGCCTGGCAGCACGGAGAAGAGAGGAAGCATGTACTTGCAGTGCAGGGAGTTGGGCTACATGGTGTCTGTTGCTAATGGAGGACCCCAGACTCCGAGCTCCCAACCCCTCATTGCATTTCTGGAACTTGTTCACAACTAAACCCAATAAACATGATTTCCTTTTCAAGCAGAGCATAGCTCTGCAGAAATTTGTAGCCAAAGCTTTAGAAGCATATGCCACTGGGCGATAATCTTGCAGATGGGTACCCTCCAACCATGTGAGCTGGTGCCGATTGAGATCTTAAGCTCTTTGTTAATCTCAAAATATTTCAGTGCAGCTGCTTCTGAGAAAGCTTTTTTTAGAATTCCCCAAAGTTTTTCTGTTGCCAATCATCCCAGTGCCATTTTGCACTGTCCTCAAGCAGCATTCTGGAGTACTTAACAGTGATAAATTAAGGATGAATGTGCTTAGATATGTTAACAAACCTTGGAATTGCTGTATGGTCTCCTATTTTGGAGACTTTCCATTTGTACAATTGCCTTCTGACAATCCCCCCCTCCCTCCCCGTCCAATTAGATTTTCTTTTCTGTTCTTTTCCCTTTTCATGGCACACTGCAGAACACTGCACCACAATTTGTATTTTCAGTCCAGATCAGCAGATCACACAGCAAAAGGAACATCAATGACATGGTAGTGTTGGATAATCAGGTGAATACTTTAAACCTCAGGTGGAGGTGGTGGCAAAGGTTGTCTTCACCAGTTGTATCTGGTGTGGAGGCTCCGTACGTACGTCTCCGGGCTGGACCTGGCCTCCCTCATCCATGCCTTTGTCACCTCGAGGCTGGACTAATGCAATGCACTCTACGTGGGGCTGCCCTTGTTCCTGGTTCAGAGACTGCAGCTAGTGCAGAATGTGGCGGCCCGACTCCTGTCGGGGATGGGTCGTCGGGAGCACATTACACCTGTGCTCCAGACTCTGCACTGGTTGCCTATAGCGTGCCGAGCCAGGTTCAAGGTATTGGTATTGATCTATAAAGCCCTTCACGGTCTGGTCCCCTCATACCTCAGGGACCGCCTCGCCCTCCACACCCCAGAGTGGCTCCTTCGGTCGCTGGGGGTGCCTTCCTGAAGGTCCCCCGTGTTAAGCGAGGGGCCACAATGGAGAGGGCGTTCTCGGTGGCCGGGCCATGTCTTTGGAACTCCCTTCTGGAGGAAGCTCGCCTGGCCCCGAGCCTTTTAACATTCTGGCGGGCTTGTAAAACCTGGCTGTTTGCCCAGGCCTTTGGGGAGAGGGGAGAGGGGGGGTTAGGGTTTTTAGCTCCGCCCTACCCTTATTTTTATTTTTATTTATTTGTCCTAACCCTGTTTTTAAATTGTGTGTTGTTTTTAAATAATTGTTTTATTTAATTGTTTTTACTGGATTGCACATCGCCCCGAGATGCCGTAGGCATATGGGGCGACTAAGAAATGTTTTAAATAAATAAATAAATAAATAAAATAAACCAGGTTGCAAAATTAAAAAATATCTGGCAACTGCGATAAATGAAGTAAGAAGGCAGTTATGAGGCAGAGCTAACAGAGGATAGTGATGCTAGGATGGAATAAATGGAAAGAAGTGTTGGGTATTATATGTGATAGGAAGATACCAATACTGCTAAAGGTCACAATCTGCCAAACACTGGATGAAATGGAAGTCTGTGCAATGATTAAAAAATAGAAAAAGATGCACAAGCATTCCAAAACAAGCTGTTAAGATGATTATTGGGGATATCAGTGAGAGAGAGACCAAGCCTATCGTATATGTAAAATGATGAGCCCAGAAAGTGACTGGAATGAGGAACGTCATTGGAGAAGAAGGCCAGAGGGTCACACTGAGGTTTTTTTAGTTTAGTTTATTTACGGCGGGAGACCAAAAATTACAAATGAAACACAGTTTAAATCATACAATAGTACAATTTACATAACCACCATACACATGCCGAAGGAGTCAATAAGGGTCCATTGCCCCAGTCAATAGAACTCTTGCATCACTAGTTCCCAAGATCTAGTTCCTGCCTGCACTTCTCTAACTTCACTGGAAAACTACCCAGGGCAAACAGGGCTGACCCTGACTCTTGTTGCAGAAGCCAGATGGTCAACCATCTTGGGGACCAACCCTGGAGGCCGGAGACCAAGGGTGACAACAATGTTGTCCTATCAGCCTCGTAGAAGGGACAACTCCACAGAATATGATCAATAACCTCAACTGTTTTCTGGGAACAAGAACAAAGCCTCTCTGGATAGGAGATTGCCTTCCATCTCCCTAGGATTTCCACCGTTTTCAGTTGATTGAGGTGTAACTTAGTTATTAATCTTCGATGTCTATAACCTGAGATTTGGGAGAGGAACAGGGGTAGGCCCAATTCTAATTTTATAGGAATGTACAAAGGTGTACACTTTACAGACCTTGCAACCACAAGGTCTTTGGTTAACTATATCTATTAGACGGGTATTGATGATCATTTTGTCCCCGGGCTGCGGTAATATCAGAGGCCATCTAAAGTTCTCCCAGTCCAGCAGAGGCTAACTTTCCCCTTATTCCTTCCACCCAATTAAAGGAAAAAATTGTCTAACTCCAGTAGTCTAATATACACTGCTTGAGTAAGCAACTTGGGGAAAGATCTCTCAGCTTTAATCAGTAATTTAGTTGCCTCATTCTGGCTTCAACCTTAAGATTAGTGGTTATTATTAATTATTATTATTATTTATTAGCATTTATATATAGCGCAAGAAATGTACCTGGTGCTTTACAGAGAATAAAATACACATGGTCCCTGCCCGAGAGCTTACAATCTAAAGACAAGGGGCCGGTTTCAGTTCGAGCGAGGACATTTGGGGATGCACCTGGCAACATTCAACAAGCTTTTAAGGAAAGTTGCTTGTACATGCTCTGCATAGATATTAATTCTGTCATCTGCACCCCAAATTCCTGCCCCAAATAAAGCTGTAGACAACAGCTTTAATTTACCAGCCTTTAGGGTCTCCACCCCTGGTCTTCTAGCAAATCTATTATAAAAGGCAAAAATCCCGCTACATGCCTGGTGGAACTTCAAAGCCATCATTTTAGCATGGGGTATCCAAGACAGAGTATTGGTAAAGACCACCCCAAAATAGGTGAACTTACTCACTACTTCCAGGGGTTCGTTATCAATGAACCACCTATGTAATCTCTTTTCGCTAAAAGCCATCACCTTCAATTTGCCTGTGTTGATTTCAAGCTTGTTTCTCTTGCAGTAGTTACTGAATGTATCTAGTAGTCTCTGTAACTCTACCCTTGAAAATGCCAACAATATTGTCTCGTTGGCATGTAGAAGGCAGGAGACTCCCTGACCTAAAAGCTTCGTGGTATGAAATTTCTCACTCGTCAGCACAGGTTTCAGATTGTTCAGAAAAAGGTTGAAAAGAACTGGGGCTAAGGGGCAACCCTATCTCACCCCTCTTCCCACCACAAATGATTTTGACAACTCACCAGAAACTCCAACCTTCACCTGTGTGGAAAGCTGATGATGATAATTTATAATAAGACAAAGCAGACCCTCCTCCATTCCCCAATCCTTAAGTTTCTTCCAAAGGAGTTCTCTCTTGACTGTGTCAAAGGCTCCCCTGAGATCCATAAATGCTGCATAGATTCATTTCCCTGTGCCTCTGTACTTGGCTATCAGATAGTTAAGGGTAAAGCAGTGGTCCAATATTGAATAGTCCTGCCGGAAACCTGCCTGTTCTTCTCCTAAAATCCCCTTGTCATCAATCCATGCCAGGACATGAGTCAGCAGATGTTTCCCATAGATTTTTGCAGTGATGTTAATCAAACCGATATATCAATAGTTATTGGGGTTCCGCTTGTCACCTTCCTTAAAGATTGGAACTATAATGGTTTGCTTCCAGTTCGGGGGCCAGATATTCGATTGGATGATATTGTTGATAAGACATTCCAATATCAATGTCCACTATGGAGTACAAACCTTTAAAAATTCTGGCCCCACAAAAATCTATCCCTGGGGCCTTGTTCGTCTTTAAACTTGCTGTGTACCCTTCAAGCTGCTCTCCTGTGATCAGCCATCTTGTTACACTTTGCCTTGTATCACCTATATTACCCCTAGCAGTCCCACGCTGGTGACTGTCGCCTCACATCTCCTCCCTCATTCTAGATTCAAATTTATCCTGGAAGTATCTCATCCAAGAATCCCCATTTATAAAACAATCTGGAATGAATTTCTTGGCATCTTTTGAAACAATTTGCAAGAGGAGTATTTATTTATATTTATTTTACTAGTTTTATACCCCGCCCCCTCCTGATTGAGAGCACCTCGGGGTGGCTTACAAGCATCAATAAAACACATAAAATATACATTTAAAAGGATAAAAAGAACTAAAAGGGCAGAATTCCCCTCCCCACCCAACCCCACCCTACCCATCTCCCTCTCCAAATGCCCAGCGGAACAGCCAGGTCTTACACTGTCTACGGAAAGAGGGGAGGTCCGGGGCCAGGCAGGCCTCCATCGGGGGGGAATTCCACAGCCTCGGAGCGGCCACCGACAACACCCTCCCCATTGTCGCCACCCAGGCAACCCGGGGGACTTCGAGTTGGGTGCCTCCAGCCGACTGCAGGGCTGCAATGCAATCCGGGGCCTGAAGCGGTCCTGCAGGTAAGCCAGGCCCAGGCCATTTAGGGCTTTGAAGGTCATTACCAGCAACCCAAGCGGTTTCAGGAGGGGGGTGGGGTGTAAATGTGAATAAATAAATAAATAAATAAATAAAATAAACTTGAATTGGGCCCAGAAGATAATAGGCAGCCAGTGCAGAGAACGGAGCACCGGTGTAATGTGCTCGCGGTGACCCATCTTGTGTTATTAGTGATCACAGCACTCATTAGTTGCTCCCAACAAGCCTCTTGAAATAATGCTTTCTTCTCTTTAATAAATGCTTTATAAACTCTCTTATTTATTTATTTTATTTATTTATTTTCATAAATTTGTACCCCGCCCCTCCTGCCATGCAGCTCGGGGCGGCTTCCAACATTAAAATACAATAAAATCAATAAAATTCTCATAAATAATATAAAATATTAAAACAGGACTAAGGAACAATATCAACCAAAGTAGGTGGAGGAGCTAAAAACACCCTTCCCTACCCACCCTCCCTCCCAAAGGCCTGAGCGAACAGCCAGGTCTTACAACTTCGCCAGTATGTCAACAGGCTAGGGGCCAGGCGAGCTTCCTCCGGAAGGGAGTTCCAAAGCCGCGGCCCAACTACCGAGAATACCCTCTCCATTGTGCCCCCCCCGCTTAACATGGGGGACCTCCAGGAAGGCACCCCCGGCAGACCGCAGGAGCCGCTCTGGGGCGCGGAGGGCGAGGCGGTCCCTGAGGTATGAGGGGCCCAGACTGTGTAGGGCTTTATAGATCATCACCAACACCTTGAACTTGGCTCGGCACGCTATCGGCAGCCAGTGCAGAGCTCGGAGCACAGGTGTAATATGCTCCCGACGGCCCGTCCCCGTAAGAAGACGAGCCGCCGCATTCTGCACTAGCTGCAGCCTCCGAACCAAGAACAAGGGAAGCCCCACGTAGAGCGCGTTACAGTAGTCGAGCCTCGAGGTGACGAAGGCATGGATGAGGGAGGCCAGGTCCGGGCCGGAGACATACGGACGCAGCCTACGCACTAGATATAGCTGGCGGAAAGCAGCCTTAGCGACTGCCTCCACCTGACGCTCCAGACGAAGGTCTGCATCCAGTATCACCCCCAAACTCCGAACCTGCTGAGCTATAGGAGGGCGAACCCCCCCAACTAGGGGGGCCACCACCCCCTTCGCTCTCCCCACCAACATCACCTCCGTCTTATCGGGGTTGAGCTTCAGTCTGCTCAGCCGCATCCACTCCGCCACGGCCTCCAAACATTGGGACAGCAACGAGATAGCAGGGTCTGGGTCAGTAGAAAAAGAGAGGTACAGCTGAGTATCATCAGCATACTGGTGACATCGCACCCCGAACCTTCTCACAACCTCCCCCAAGGGCTGCATATAGATGTTAAACAACAGCGGAGACAAGATCGAACCCTGCGGAACGCCACACGGTAAAGCGCGGGGGCACGATGTCTCCTCCCCCAACACTACCCGTTGGCTCCTCCCCGAGAGGAATGAGCGGAACCATTCAAGAACGGTCCCGTCCAAACCCCCCAGGTCACGCAGTCGCCTCAGCAGCAGCCCATGGTCCACGGTATCAAAAGCGGCCGAGAGATCTAGCAGGATGAGAAATGTTGAACATCCTGCATCCATCTCCCGGCGGAGGTCGTCTACCAAGGCCACCAACGCCGTCTCGGTGCCATAGCCGGGGCGGAACCCAGATTGAAAAGGGTCTAGGAAGCCGATACTATCCAGATGCACCTGGAGCTGGAGCGCCACTGCCCGCTCAATAACCTTCCCTAAAAAGGGAAGGTTAGAGACAGGTCGGTAGCTGGCGAGCGCATCCACGTCCAAAGATGGTTTTTTCAACAGGGGGCGCACCACAGCCTCTTTAAGGCAGGGCGGCAGCCTCCCCTGCCGAAAGGACGCGTTCACTACCCTCGCCAGCACCGTCCCCAACGTCTCCCTGGAAGCTTTTACTAACCAGGACGGGCACGGATCAAGTTCACAACACGTGGCCCTCACAGACCCCAGGACATCCACCGCATCGGCCGGCGTCACTTCCTGAAACTCTCCCCACGAAGCTGGACCAGACGGGACCTCCGCCCCCCCGCGCTCTTCACCTACTGCCATCAATCCAGCGTCAAAGTCGGTCTGAATCCGAGCAATCTTGTCTGCGAAGTAGTTGACAAACTCCTCACAGCGGGCCTGGGACACGTCCCCATCAAGGCGGAGGGAGGCCGGACTAACCAGCCCCCGCACCACCCGAAACAGCTCCGCCGGGCGTGACTTCGCAGACGCTATGAGGACAGCAAGGAACTCCTTCCTCGCCGTCCTCACAGCCTCAACATAGGACCGCAAATGGGCCCTATGGAGAAGACGGTCGGAGTCAGATCGAGTCCGACGCCAGCGTCGCTCTAGCCTCCTGCCTACACACTTCATACACCGCAATCCCTCAGTAAACCAAGGAGTCCTGCGGTGACGAGACCAAGGCAGAAGGCGTCTTACTAGCAATAAATAACTCCTGGGTTTCCATGGTGTCACTCTCCTTCCAGTGGCCAAGATAATTCACAACTGTCCCTTTTGCAACTAAGCAATCTGCATCAAACCAGGTCTTATGATAGTGCTGAGTTGAGAGCTGTACAGGTGAGCCTTGCTGCTTAGTCAGCACTGGGAGGAGTTGCTGCAGCAGGTTGACATACATCAAGCGAACCCAACCGCAGTCCACCTCAACTGCAAACCGCTCCAGGGGTAGCCCATAAAGACAAGATCTGCCCAGCTGCCTCACTGGTTCTCTCATCCCATCGTCTCCTGCTTCTAGCTGTATAACTATTGTGGCCATACATATCGGGTGTTTGCTGGGCCACAGGGATCAATAGTCTTAATGGAAGATGGTCACTTTAGTTTCTACACAGTTCAGCACTGCCATATCCTGATATTGGGCCACCCACATCCACAGTGCTGCAACTGTTCTGCGACAGAAAGGTTAAAGCCCCCAGACGCTCTGTTAATGCAGGGCCATTTAACATTCTGAAATTATTTCTGTACATAAAAGCCAGAAGGTGCTGGGTGGCCTTATTGCTTTTCAGGTCCAATAACTTAGGGATATTAATCTGGAAGCACGTGTCTTGCTTGTCATGTACACCCTCATGGAGGGAGCCCACCCTCATGTTAAAGTCTCCTGCAATTATCACCTTGTCATTGGGGTAATTTGCTCTTAGATCCTCTATGCCTCTGACCAATTCCCCCATCCACCCTTCATAATCACTTCCAGTGGAACAGGGGGGCAATACACATTAACTAATATCAGTGGGCTCCTATTCCTCAATTTCAAATGGACAGCCAAGAAATATTGGGATTGGAGATCCAGCTGACAGGCTTCCCCCACCACTTGGCTAGAGATCAGAGTTATCAGGCCACCCTTCAGTCTTGCCCTCATCGCTGATCTATAAGCATTAACTACAAAAGCCTGAAAACCATTAAGGACAAAGTCCTCAGCTCTCCATGTCTCTTGGAGCATAAGAAAATGAAATTCTCGAATAAATGCCACCCAGCTGGGATCCTTGAGTTTTACAGTCAGACCTGTTATGTTCCATGAAGCAGCCCCAGCTGATCTGCCTGGCCCCGAACCCCATCAGATTGAATCTTTTTTTGTCAGAAACTATCTCCTCGACTCCTATTCTCTAGGGGTTGCTGGAAATGGTTGACAGAGTTATTCACCATCCCAGATATTTCCTTACCTGGGCCAAGTTGTGATCTTCCGGATGTAATAAATACATCTTTATTTCCCTTCTGTTTTTGCTGACTGCTCCCCTTCCTTGCCAAAAAGGTCTTTTATGGGGGATAATTTCCCCCACTGCAGGCCTGTCTAGTCACCCATGGGATTTGATGGCATCCAGCTGACTCCCCCTTCTACATAGTCCTCCCCTCCCCTGATGAATTGTGAAGGCATCCGCTCCCACCTCCAGCCACAGCTGAGAACATTCAGCTGTGGCCAAGATCTGAGACCCATGCATAGATTCTTGAAACCCACTCCTGGGGGGTGGGGAGACCTAAATTCCTGCTGGTGGTGAGTTAACCTGGATACAAATATTATAGTGTGGTTTAAACAGCCATAGGAGGAGTTAAAAAAAAATTCCCAAATAAAATAAGAACTTATTTCTGAGAGAACTACTCTCAGCTGCATCTGGGTCAAAATCATAAATAATTATGTTCTGCTCCCGTAGATGTTGAGATTGGTTCCTTATAGGTGCGGCCAGTTCAACAATAATATCACATTCATCAGTTCTTATCCAGTTAATAACAGCAGTAACCCCCTCGCTAGTATTACCCAAGACTTGCTGAGCATTTTCCTTCCCCTTCCTGCTATCTGCCCTAGGAAAACCTTCTGGTGGAGGGTCTTCCCTCCCAAATGTCCTAGCAGGTCTGGTCCTCAGACACCCTCCCCTCCCCCCCAAGCTTCCTCACTATCGCCACTGCTGCCTGCCAGACTATAGCCAGCGTAGATCAAAACAGGAGTTCTTAAACCTAGCAAGTTCCCTTTTAAGTCCCTCAGTTTTCCTGTAGAAATTTGTCCAATCTCCGCTGCAATATACCACATAGTAATATAGCATATAGCCCCCTTCGGGGGGGGGGGGGGGGGNTACTTGGTAAAGTAGGTTGCTTTTCTGGGCAAGAAAATTAATGAAAATCAAAGTTGTCCAGAAAAAAAACAAAAAACTATCGCTGACATTGGATTGCAACAGAGATGGGCTATCAATTTTAATCAAGTCAAACCCTTTGTCAGGCGCCACCAGTGCTGAAGTTAACAATCTATACTCTGGGACATAGTGGTCGTTCCCTCCCTGGTAGAGTTCAGACTGGTTTCCTCGAAAATCCCAGCACCTGCGTGACCTTTCCTTACTATAATGTTCGTTATTTTAGTTTGTCATTAAACTTTTTGTGACTCTCAGCCAACATGGCAAGGCCATGTTACAAGCCAGGGGGAGAGGGGGGAGTTTAAAAGAGAACCGGGGGCGTGGGCTCCCCCCAGCTCTCAGACACCCCGAGAGTGGTCCACCTAAGGGTCAATCCTAATCAGTTACACAGGCAGAAAGAACCTAAAAATTAAAAAAGGCCTGGAAGGACAACAGCTTAAAAGTAACTGACACTCCCAAATAGTCCCCACCTGGGAGTCATCGACAGTGTTTTGGTGGAGTGACCAGGTAAACCTCACCACAGATCGATGTATTATTTTATTTATTTATTTATAAATATTTGTTAGCCGCCCCCTCATGCCTATGGCATCTCAGGGCAGATTACAGCATAAAAACACACAATAAAAATCATTAAAACAATGTTTTAAAAATACAATCCCCACCCCCCACCCCACCCTCCCCTCCGAAGGCCTGGGCGAACAGCCAGGTCTTACAGACTCGCCGAAACACCAACAGACCTGGGGCCAGACGGGCTTCCTCCGGGAGGGAATTCCAGAGCCTCAGCCCGGCCACTGAGAACGCCCTCTCCATTGTGGTCCCCCACTTTACATGGAGGACTTCCAAAAAGGCGCCCCCGGTGGACCACAGGGATGTAGACCCTGAGAGGTTACAAAGTAAGCCCAAGTGTCGCCGCATGAGTGGCTTGACATATTGCTTAAAACTGAGCCCCCGGGGAAATATGCCTCACTATGGCCAATCTTCAAGCAAGCCCCCAGGTAACTCTACATAAGCGGCTATACCAAGTCCTTTCCCCCTTTCCCACTGCCAGGCTGTATCTTCTCCTTGTAAATATCAGAGTTGATATTGCAGCATAGTCCTCAGATTGTATTGGGGGCAGATAGCAAGGTCCCAGCTGTCATAGATTGCTAGTAGTCCAACTCCTATTGCCACGACAACCGCAACAAACGGCCGGCACCCTTTGGTCTGGCACCCCCTGGGGCCAGCCCTTAGTAATGTACCTGATGGAGTGCAAGGAGCCAGGTGTTACCACTGATGCTTCCTCTCCTCCACTCTGGTTCCCCCAGTGCAGCACCTACAGCAAACACAGCTCTCCCAGGTCACCGCCACACTGAGGTGGTTTGGACATGTGTGAGATCAGGAGAAGGAAATGTAATGAGAAGAAGGACAGAGAAGCAGGTTGAGGGAGAGTGAAGGAGGGGAGGTCTGAAACATATGAAAAGAAGTGGAAGTAAGAATGGAAGACGTTAAAGAGTAAAATAGGAGAAAGAGTGGCTGAGTGTCTGACTCTACAGCTCAGTGGACTAAAGGCCAACATTTATTTATTTATTTATTTATTTATTTATTTATAAAAACTTGATACCCCGCCCCCTCCTGACACAGCAGCTCGGGGCGGCTAATGCAGCTCGGGGTGGAGAGGAAGAATGAGGAGAAGGGGGAAGAGAAGAAGAAGAAGACAAAGACCGCCCCCACCACCATTTGCTTCCACTTTATCCAGTGCCTCAAAGATTTGAGGCATGATGCTACCATGCAGCTCCAGCCAAGGGAGCTGCAATTGAATCCTGACAAGACGGAGGTGATGTTGGTGGGCGAGGGCTTTGGGGGTCATGGGGATGGTTGAATCTCCTCTTGTTGGGGGGGTTTGCCCTCCCACGGTCTCTCAAGTGCGGAGTGTGGGTGTGCTCCTTGATTCACGGCTCAGCTTGGAATCTCAGGTTGTGGCCGTGGCGGGGAGTGCGTTTCAGCAGTTACATCTTGTCCGGCGACTTCAGCCGTATCTCAGACTCTGACCTCACAACTGTCATCCATGCCCTCATCACCTTGAGGCTGGATTACTGCAAAGCGCTCTATATGGGGCTGCCCGAGAAGTTGGTCCGGAGGCTGCAGCTGGTGCAGAATGCTGCAGTCCATCTCCTTACGGTGGTGGGCCACAGGGAGCACATGACACCTGTGTTCCAAGCTCTGCACTGGCTGCCTATAAAGCACTGGGCTAAGTTCAAGGTGCTGGTTTTAACCTTTAAAGTCCTTCACAGCCTGGATCCTACCTATCTGCAGGACTGCCTCACTCCCCAAGTGCCCGTGCGACCCCTGAGATCGTCCGTGGGAGCCTTTTTGGAGGTTCCCCGGGCAAGGTGGGTGCCCACCAATGTTAGATCTTTTTCGCTGGCTGCCCCTGTGCTGTGGAATTTGCTCCCAGAAGAGGCTCGGTTGGCTCCCGTTCTCCTGTCATTTCGACGATTATGTAAGACCTGACTGTTCTGCCAGGCTTTTGGCGAGGGGGAGGAGTAGGGTGGGGGGTTGTTTTTTACCTGCATACAGGAATTTTTAACTTTTTTAATTGTTTTACTGTTTTATCTTGTTCCCCACCCCGGGCTGCCCTGCGGGCAGGAGGGGCGGAATAGAAATCTTTTAGAAAAATTAAAATAAAATAAATAAAAGGGTGCAACTATGATAGGGACAGACAGTGCAGCTGGACCGGGGCCATAACCTTGAGGTGCCCATGTTCCCTGGTGAAGTTGTGTCCCTTGCCACTGGGAAACGGAGAGGTGAACCTATTCCATCATCTTGGAGGTTTGACTAGATGACCCTCAAGGTCCCTTTCAACACTGACATTGTATGATTCTGCACCGGGGCCCATTCCAACCTAGCTACATCTCTGGCTCTAATACTGAGGTAATCCCAAATGGGAAGTTGTTTACACCACATCTAACAAAACTGGAGTGGAAGATGCATTTTCTGTACTGAGTCAGAGCCATCGCCTATACACACACACACACACATCACGAATGGAGAATAGTCTTGAATTTGGAAGTCTAGTAGACATGCCTTTGTCTTCTTTAGGGCAACATTTGCTGGGCCTATTTAAATATTTTAAATCCAAAACTTTAGTTGCTTTTGTTATTAATTATTATAATTATTATTTTTATAAGCATTTATATAGCGCCAGCGATGTACCTGGCGCTTTACAAAAAACAAGATAGACACGGTCCCTGCCCGAGAGCTTACAATCTAAAGACAGGGGGAGTTCATTACCATCTGTATTTACTCAACACTTCACTTTATTCTTCAATACTAATGAGCCCTTACCACATTTGGTGGAACACTGGGATCTACAGGAATGTAACGCATGACATTGCTCATCCATCGCAATCCATTCAGACACTCATGAAATTATTTAGGAATATTTTCTGCATTCTGGACAGTCGATATATTATACACATATTTGAGCAACAACATTTGTAGGATTTTCTTTTTCACTATTTCAAACTTTACTGAGTGGACTTTCTCATTAAAAGCAGGTGGTAACAATGTAGCTTTGCTTCATAGGTTGATTTTATTCCTGCGATATAAAAACAAGCCAAGTTTTTTTAATTTTAATTTAAAAGTCAATAATGTTTTCATCCACTGGCTGTGATTTCATTGCATTCAGCGCTATTATTGATTTTGAAATTTGCTTTTTATTCATTTATTTCCAATCTCACAAAGCAATCTCTGATAGGACTTGCTTTGTAAGTTTGCTAAGAGACCCAACAAAGGATCTGGTCTCATCGTGAGAGATTTGTCCTTCAGCTGTGCATTCGTGTAGTTTGCCTTTATACTTCTCTACAATTTGTGCTGACATCAACACAGTCTTGCAATGTGGGTTTTCTTATTGCCTGCATGACACAGCATCCCCGTGGTGGCTACATCATGTTGCAACTGCATCCATATTTATTACAAGCAAATCTAGTCTGTGCCATTTGTGTGCTCCTGTATTCTATCTTCATCCCTTTTTAATTAGAGGGCCTCCTGTTGTTTTGCTGTTTACTAACACTTTGGTTTGGGAAACATAGTTTTTGCTAGCCCTAAAGATATTCACAGTTCTTTGCTAAATCAAATTGATTTCTTGCAGTATCTTTGCTTTAACTGGTTATCAGCTTTACTAACAATAACCAATATTTGTATTGGCTATTAGTCCATCTGCTATCTTCTCAGACACATTTATTCCTGTGTGGTGTCCTAAGAAAAATGAATTTAGCAAATTTGGATCAAACAGAGTCAGCTGTCTCCCTCAGTCTGGTCTGGAAGGTTGTTGACTGACATTGCAGGACTTCTGCATTTTCCCAGGAGCAGTAAGGGAGAAATCTACCACAGTGTTAGATGCAGCAGGCTAAGAAGCACTGGAAATGTACATTCCATTAGGTGCAGCAGGCTAAGCAGCACTGGAGATGTACAATACAGGTCAACTAAAAGTTTACTTTTATTGTACAGGTCGGTAACAAAAGGGGTCTCACTTGGAAGCTTACTTCCTGGCTTTCCTGATTAATGTTCCTGTGTGGAACAGAGCATTCTTGAATGGCTTTAGCTGTCAGTTTGAAGTTCTCTCCTCTGGGATGGATTGTACATTTCCAGTGCTTCTTAGCCTGCTACATCTAACACTGTGGTAGATTTCTCCCTCACTGCTCCTGGGAAAATTGGCAAAGGAGGCAGGCAGGAGAAATCCCCAACTCCACCAACCAAAGCCCTCCCAAGGAAAGATTTCTCCCCTCCATCCCCAACTCACACCCATTCCCCCAATCCCAATCCCAATCAAACCCACACTTTTCACCCCACAAGGACATACTCCCCTCAAAGGGGAGCCCTGGCAAGAACCCGACCTCACTTTCTCCATGCTTGTACATCCGGACAGGACACAATCACCAACTCAACCCAACCCCCACCATACTCTTCTTTTGCCCATATTGCTTCCTCTCACCAAGGGGTCTTTGCAAATTCGCTCACCCCCTGTCCTCTCCATACCAGTGCCCCTCTCTCTCACCAAGGGAACCTGGAAAATTTTCCCACCCCCTATGCCAGTAACCCCCCTCACTGAGGGGTCCTGGAAAATTTGCCCACTCCACCTTCCCCTCCAAGCTAGTTTCCCCCACCCTCCTCGAACCAAGTGGCCATGGCATTCCTTCCCATCCAACTCCACCCTCTGAAATCCCATCCACCAACCTACTCCTCATAATCCTACTCGGATCCCCCATTTAAAATACCACCTCATCCCAACTTAAAAATAAATCACACCTCCTTGAGAGAAAAGAGCTACTAACATCAGCTGCAAGCAGGCACAAGGGCCCTGTGGCCATCTAACTAACAGCTGGGTGCCTTTGGCTTCCCTTATGGGAGCAGGGAGACGGGCAACCCAAGTGCAGAGGATCAGCAGTCCTGGCAGTAGCCCCCACCACTCCTGAGGTGAGGGCAGCCTTTGAACTGCCCAGAGTTTTGTGCACATTCTCACTCACTCACAGAACATGGTCCAATATAAGGTGTCATCTCAACTCTTTGGCGTACCGGCCGAAAAGGTACTATTGGAGGGTGTGCTTGTCAGTTGTCTCACTGTTGCATCCCTGTAGCTCACTGAGGAGAGCCTTGCCTTTAAGGAAATAAAAGACATGCACTCTGTTCCTGAATTAACATGCAAATAGTTGGCGAGCTGAGTGCCAGTACAAAGAAAGTCATGGGTATTTATTTACCTGCAGCCAGATCATTTAGAGCCCAGGCATGTTCCCTCTGTGAGTGGAAATACGGCCTTTGTTCCACTTAACTATGGGTCTCCCATCTCAACAAAAATCATCTTTCAGCTGCTGAATAATTGAACAAGCAAAGTAGTCGTGATTTAGTGTGACAAAACTCTGTGACTGACAACTCCCAAATGGATTTAAAGTACCGTGATTGCAACTGTCATGGGAATGCAAAGAGGGGGGAAAATGGGATTGAGAGGAAATTTCGTGGAGTACAAATGAGAGAAATGGGGAACCAAAGAGTTAAGAGGACAGCTTATATTGGACCATGTTCTGTGAACGAGAGTGACAGAACTCTGGACAGTTCAAAGGCTTGCACAAGGTCACAAGCAGAGGTTGGGTGAGAATGTCTCTCCCTGCCCTGGGGGCTAGGAACAGTCCAGATAAAATGGCAGTGGCCAGTAAAGATGGAGGTTGATTGGGCTCAGCTGGGCCTGGAGGAAGCTGCTGCTGACCTCATTCAGTAGCAGCTCAGGGGATAGCTTAGCAGCTGTGTTTGGAGAGCCTGCTTCACAGCAGGGCTGAAACTTGCCAGGGAGCTGAGGATTTGACCGGATCCTTCCTGAAGTCAGCCTAGCATAGTGTGAAATCCACCTGGAAGGGTAGAGCTTGGCCAGAAGACTGAGCCATTTCTTGTATTATGTGAAATAGGCATCTGTGGCCAGAGGAGACAATTGTATGTAGCTATGGGCAGGACCGGCCTTACCATAGGACAACCTGGGGTGACCACCCCAGGCTATGCTCTTGTCTCTATTTTCAGGCGGCCTGCAGTGGCCCTCATTTTCACCAGGGCAGGGTGGCAGGGTCCCACTCCCTCCCAGCGGGGCCCCAAACATGGCCACTAAGGCTGTTTTTAGACAATCGCGGCCACGCTCGCGCTTGTTTTGAAAATATGCCAGGAGCCGGGATCAGACGATACACTTCCGGCAATCACGCGCCCGGAAGGGGGATGCACTTGCTTTTCCGGCCGCGATTTGACTGGGTTGAAAAATTGACCCGGTCAAATTGCTGCTGGAAAAGAATGCGCGTCCCCCTTCCAGGCGCGTGATTGCTGGGAGTGTATCATCTGATCCCGGCTCCCAGCATATTTTCAAAACAAGCACGAGCACGGCTGCGATCGTCTAAAAACGGCCCTAGAAGGCTAGTATGACTAGTACCAGCACTGTGTACGACTAGTAGCGCTTTAGAAATGCTAAGTAGTAGTAATGCCTGGTGGAGGATGCCCCAGAGGGGGAGGGGCCACCAAGGCACCCGCCATTTTATTTTTTCCCTGGGCCCTGCAAATTCTAAGGCCTTTCCTAGCTATTGGGAATCAGTGATAGACTCAATAAAAGCCAAAATCATTGCACAGGCAGCCAGAGACTCATTGTGGTCATTTGGGGAAGGGATAGGACCCAGCAGAGGGAGTATTGACATGCACTCCTATAGATATCACGGAGGGTCACAGAATTAATCTCTATACATGGACTATTAGCTATGAGAGGCAGGAAAGGGCCACAGGGTGTTAGGGTGCTTAACATATGATGGGTCCCACCACATACTGCTCCAGGTCGTGGCTGGAGCCATCACTCTGGCCAGGATTTGGTCCAGCCGCTGAACAAACGTTATGGCGGCTGGACCAGGGAGGGGGGGGAATGCATGTATGTGTGTCTGCAAGCCCCTGTCTCCATAGAATGTGGAGTGGCCCACCCCCTCCCCTGACGGATAGTCATGGAAGCCTATGATAGCATACCCACCAAGGCTGCCCAGAAGTGTAGCTACTGGGGTAAGTACATGTAACAGTGGGGCATAACCCGCTGTTCCCAGGATCCCTTTCGGGGCTCTCAGGCTCTCCAGATATCACAGTCATGGGCCACATATTGTTTTCTATTTTTAATTACCTCTTGACCTATCCACACAAGGCGAGGGCTCCTGAGCCTCACAGTGCTCCCCTTAAAGTACCCTGAACCTCGCAGGACTCTCCTCTAATTAACCCGAGCCTCGCAGGGCTCTTAATCCCAATAGTCTTTTCCCTTAACCGGGCTCTCCAGGGCCTCTGGCCCAACACACCAGTCCTAGTTCTGTAGCCCTTCCCCAGGCTCTTCTCTTCAGGGCTCTTCTAGCCCTCTTTCAAGGACTCCCTCCTCCGAGGGGGTCTCACAGGACTTCCAGGCACCACAACACTGTCCTCTTCCAGGCACCACAACACTGTCCTCTTCCGGGCACCACAACACTGTCCTCTTCCAGGCAATAAGCCCACTCTCCACTCTGAGCGTTCTAGCCTGGCAATGTCCTGGTCCTCGACCCTAGGTTGGCTCCAGGCATGGACACTCCTGAGCCCTGACTCCTAGGTCCTTGCCCCTAGGTGGGCTCCAGGCACAGACATGCCTGAGTCCTGACTCCTAGGTCCTTGCCCCTAGGTGGGCTCCAGGCACAGACACGCCTGAGCCCTGACTCCTAGGTCCTTGCCCCTAGGTTGGCTCCAGGCATAGACACGCCTGAGCCCTGACCCCCTAGGAGACAACACTCTCTCTGAGCGGCTCCACTGCTACTCACAATCCCAGTGTCTCTTTGGCTCCTTCAACTTCCTCCACTGCCTGCGCCCCTCTCACCGGTTTTCCCCACGATGCCGACCCACTTCCGGGTTTCCCAGCCACTTCCCTTCAGCGACCTCTGCTGAGCGCGTTCCTCTCAACTTCCTAGGCAGTGGGTTTAAATCTCCATATCGCCTGCAGCTCTCTTAAAGGGCCAGCAGCACCTGGCCATCTGAAGCAGGGGCAGAACACGCCTCCCTGCTACAGTACCGCAGGCCATCATCCGTGACTGCCTGCTTTACCCCCAGTTGGGTAGCCCTTACCTGGTAGGTGGTGGTGCTTAGCACGGCAGACTGTGCATTGGGGATGGCCCCGACTCACAGCCTGAATGCCACCATCAACTGGGTAACGGTCGGGGCTAACATTGGCGGGCACATTTAGTTGTGGTAGTGACACCTGGCTTAATCCATGCTAAGGCTGATTAAATCATGTCACCATCACATCTGAAAATGCCCTTAATGTGTAAACGTATGCCTCCCAGGTTGGAGCTGGCTGGGATATGGATTTTTCATCCCATGTGAAGATCTGATATTTTGAAATTAGTTTCCAGTCCAAACTGAAAGTGGAAAATATGGCAAAAATCTGTGAAACTAACTACACCTTCCACCTAAAACTTCAGAAATATATGTATAGTGGAAATGTTTTGACTCTGAAAGCATGTTTTCCTATGGTGATTTTTTTCCCCTGTACACAGTTCCGAGACGAAATTAACAAGCCATGTTTTGATCATTCCTGAACTCTCCAACACCTGCACAGCCCTCAGGACTCATTCTCGTCTCTCCTAATGTTAGTTTTTTACTGCCGTGTATGTGAAAGTGACCTAAAGCCTGAAAGAGACGTACACAGCTTATGATGCCTTGGATTGGTTTAAATTGTTTAAGATGAGTGGTCAGAGTTATGGTGCACAGCACACAATCTGCTTGGTCCATTTGTCAAAGGCAGGCAATCTACTGGGACCCCTTCCACTGGCTCTGTCACTCCAGGCTGCAACCCCTCTTGCTGACTCCCAGCACTAGGGCCTAGCTTCTCAAACTGGTAAGCATCCCACCCCCACACCCTGAAGAGGTACAGAAGGTGTGGAAGGAGGGTGCAAGAAAACACCTTGTTCCACGTTCTCACTGAGTTAGGGAGAATCTCCAAAATACGGGGTAGCAAGGGAGACGGGAGAGAAGAAGCAATAGGAGGGGGAGAAGCAGGAGAGAGAGTATGTGTGTAGAGTGGGGGCCTCAGCTACGACAGACAAGTGGAAAGGGGCATGGTTCAAAAACGTTTTGAGCAGCACCGCTTCTAGGGCACCTCAAACACTGGGCTCAGCATTATTATTATTATTATTATTATTATTATTAACAAACATTTATATAGCGCCAGCAGTGTACCTGGCACTTTACAAAGTAATAAAATAGACACGGTCCCTGCCCCTAGGGCTTACAATCTGAGAGACAGGAGCTGGGGGAGAGACTTAGGAAGGGGAACAGAGGGAGAGACAAGGGGTCTAACATTCATGAAGATGCGAGGTCTCAAGTGCACGTACTTGGCTTGGTTACGATGAGAATGACAGCAGGCAGGTCCATGTTGCAAGGATAAGGGTAAACCGATCGTAGGTATAGGAATAGTGGCTCAGCAGGATAAAGAGTCAGACAGAGCAGAGCGAAAGAGGTGAGTTTTAAGGAGAGATTTGAAGGTATGAAGGGAGGGGGCAAGGCGGATGTGGGCAGGGAGGGAGTTCCAGGCATGGGGGGCAGCAAGTGAGAAGGGACGAAGGCGCTTAGGGGAGCAGGGAAGGCGTGGAAGGGTGAGAGCAGGGACAGAGGAGGAGCGAAGTGCACGGGCTGGAGTATGGAGGGTGATAAGTGCAGAGAGGTAGGGGGGAGCGAGCTTGTGCAGGATTCGTTCAGGAAGGGGAAGCCAGTGAAGCGAAGAGAGGAGGGGCTGCACATGGTCGAAGTGACTGGCGAGGTAGATGACCCTGGCAGCAGAGTTTTGGACAGAGATAAGGGGAGAAAGGTGAGACCGAGGAAGGCCAGTGAGAAGGAGGTTACAGTAATCGAGGCGAGAGATGACCAGAGCATGAACAAGAGTTTTGGCAGACGAGACAGAGAGAAAAGGGCGAATCTTAGCAATGTTATGGAGGGAGAAGCGACAGGATTAAGCAACAGAGTCAATGTAGGGTTTAAAAGAAAGGGCTGAGTCAAAGATGAAGCCTAGGCTACGGGCTTGGGGGACAGGCAGGATGGTGACTCCATCAATAGTTATTGACAGTGAGGAAGGAGAGGAAGGATGAGGGGGGAAGATAAGGAGTTCAGTATTAGCATTCTCTGAAAGCATTCTCTGCCTCATTGGAGAAGCTCTCCTAGCCTGTCTCCTCCCTACCTGGGGGGCTGGTCCTGCTCTCCTCCACGGAGGCAGTCTCTGGGAAGCTTTTCCTCTTCTCCACACAGTGATCTACTGGAGTCTAGCACTAGACTAGACTGATCTACCACTAGACTGAGATCTACCTCTTGGCCAGCCCTGGTGTAAGATTATCTAAAGCCACAGATTATTTGAAATGGTCAAATATATTCCAGAACGAGTCAAGGAGAGCAACAAATGGGCTGGTGAGCTGGCCTGGGGGCGTGGAAGGTGTTGTTCATGGTGCCATAAGTATTTATGTTATCTGTGCAAAGAGAAGGTAACTACATGAAGAGGGCAGAATTTATATCCGAACTGAGCAACCATCAGAAGAGGAGGAAGGGATGACAACAGGGATTAATGATGTTTGCTGTTTTCATCAACTTTATATAGGTATTTGATTCTGCTTGGAGGGAAGCATTTTCGAAAGTAGTAAAATTATACGGCGTGCTAGACACAAAGAGCAGCAAAAAGGCTAAAAAATGGAGAAGCTACAGAAATAGATAATTGAATTATTAAAAACTAGTGGGACAAATGCCAGCAAACATTACGGAAAATAAATATGCAAGAAAGTATGTGTAGAAGAGGTGATATCAGATGACTGGTTAAAGGCAGTAGTTGTACCAATCTGAAGAAAGGAGAGTTCACTGATCTGAATCATTTAGAGAGAGAAGCTTATTGCCAGTACCTGGAAAAATCAAGGTGAAAGTGTCAACAGATGAAGGCCAGTTCTAGAGAAAGTAGTAGGTAAGTAAGGAGCAGTGTGACTTGAGACCAGAACAAAATTGCATTGATCAGAGATATTCAACAGCAGCAGTTGACGGTTGCGGGGGAGAGGGGTGACAGCAGGGATTAATTATGTTTGCTGTTTTCATCAACTTTATATAGGTATTTGATTCTGTTTGTAGGGAAGCATTTTAGAAAGTAGTAAAATGATACGGAGTGCCAGACACAATTGTTGATATTATAAAAGCTAGCTATGAAGGCTCAGGTAGTACCGTAACGCTTTTCAACAGAGTCAGCTGGGTAATGGAACAAAGTTTCTGAGGGAGACTGTGGAATCTCCTTCACTGGATGAGACAGTAGCAGGCAGAGGCAGGTGTGGGATGGGGACCGGAGCCAGGGAGGGGAGGCAGAACTTATTGGGGGAGAAGCTGACTGCAGCTTGCTGCCCAGCCAGGCAAGTGTGGGGCTCCTGCTGGCCGCGGGGCCATGTGTGGCTGCACATGTGGCACATGCCTAGGGCCGGCCCTGGAGACTGGATGAGCGTTTGTGAGGAATGGTTTAGGTCTATTTAGTCCTGCTTTAGTGCAGGAGGTTGGTCTTAATACTTTTTGAGATCTCTTCCTAGGGTTCCATTGGAAGGAAATTAAGCAATTGGTTTAAGTGAAACGGTGTTAACAAACGAGACGATAGCCCACACCAGGTGGATGTCCACCTGCTCATTTAGTTGGTGTTCACTGGCAACATGGCCACCACCCACCAGACACACAGCCCCCACTCACAGCAGCATTGCAGAGTATGCGGATCCCATCATGCAGGCAACTGTGGACTAATATATGCCCATGTGTCCGCATCCCGTCAGTTAGATTGAGTGAAGCCTCCTCATGTCCAGGTCCACCAGCACCGTCGATTTGCGAGCGAAAAAGCCTAGAGCGCTCCACAGTGTGATTACTTCCAGCCCCTTCCCTCCCCTCTTGCTGTTACTGGAGTGCATGTAACGTCTGTCTTAAAAGCCCAATGCACCATCTCTCAACTCTTCCTGGTTGGCAGTACGTGCCCAACGTTCACTCTCTCAGCCATTGCATTCTTCATAACGATTTGCAGAGGATTACCATTGTGGGGCCATGACTCAAACTGACAACCAGCATCACTACAACCCCTGCCCAATCTGCCACAGCCAGATCCTAGGCAGGCCCTCCCCTCCCCCCCCCCCCAATCGTTCCCGCATGNATGCCTCCCCCCACCCCTGCACCAATCGTTCCCGCATGCCTTCCGCGAACACTCCGCCACAGCTGGATCCATGGGAGGAAGTTTGGGGAAATCTTCCCCTACCTGTCCCACCCCCCAAGCGATCATGCCAAGCTGGCCCCAAAAGGAGCAGGCACAAGAAGAAATCATTTAATTATTTTTTAAAAAATAAAGTTATTTTATTTTTCATAATTCATGCTTTCTGTGCTTCTTTGGATGCTTTGGGGGGCATGGAGAATGGTGGTATGGGATCACGATATGCCGCTTTGGGAGATGGGGGTTTGAAGGGAAGAATGGGGGTGCACCTAAAACAGTGGGAGGAGGCCGCTGGTCATGTACTTGAGGGTGAAGGAGGGGCTTGGGGAAGGGTCATCGTACCCCAATGGGGAAAAACCTCTGCCCGGGTGCAAAGGGAATGGCTGTAGGAAAGTGCCAGACAAGGGCCGAGTGTTGGCCATTCACAAAGTAGCCGCCTGCACGCCCGTGCCTCTGCGCTTCCTGTTGCCACTCCTAGACCCAGCTAGCTGCAAATACCAATAGGGAACACAGAGCCTTGTGGCCTGCAGTTAGCTAATCTGCAAATGCCAATAGGAAATACACAGGCAGAAGCTTGCAGCTGGGAACTATAGGAATGCCAATAGGGAATGCACATGGAAAAGCTGCTGGTTGGGTGCTAAGGGGGAGGCAGATGGGTCAGAAGGAAACACAGTGACGGACAAGAAACATTTTTAAAGCTTTTATTGAAAGCACAAAAAATCATTTTAAATCATTCATCTCCCAAAGTGATAGCCCGTCAGAAAGAAATGGCTGTGGAGGCTTCTTCCCATGGTTTGCCGTGGCTGTGAGTCATAGCGGGGTCAAACCGGGGGGCGGTGGGGGACTGCATGGACACACAACAACTACACACAAGGAGCTGGCCATTTATAAGGCTCTACACACTAAACATGTGAGTGGGGTCTGCACAGACCAAACCCTGACTTCAGCAGGTTATCGTCTCGTTTTAACACCCTAAGTCTGTCATAAGGCAAGGGACTCACCATTTCTTTGCCACCATTATTGTTTATCATTGCTAGAGCACCTCCCGTTTTCAAAGCACTTTACACTCTTTATCTAGTTTACTTTCACAACAACCTTGTGAGGCAGATGGTGGTGGTTCCCATTTTACAAATTGAAAAATGAGGCTGAGAGATAGTGACTTGCCCAAGGACACCCAGCGAGTTCATGGCTAAAACGGGATTTGAACTCTAGTCTCCCAGGCCCAAGTCCAACAGTTTACCGGTTAAGCTACACTGGCTACTCCTAGAGCTAGCCATTAAGCACACTAGATGGGCTGGAGGGTATAAGATTGTGCCTGCTGAAGCTAATCTTCCTAGTTTAGGCATAAGTCCTATAACGCAGCTGGCAGGGATCTGAATTAATGGAGGTGCTCTTTGCTCTTTTGGAAAACTGACGTAAGCAATTGAGGCTAACAATAAGGGTCAATAAGACAAAGTAGTTGCATCGTGGGAAAGGGACCATAGATGAATAGTTGAAGTTATAGAACAAATAAAAGCTTACATGGACTTGGGAAGTTTGATCCAAGTGGACGATTCCTTCCAGGGTGAGGTTCAATGGAGATGTGCCTCTGCCGCAAGGTGCGGCACAGAAATTGGCAATGCTGTGGGCTGATAAACCGGTTATGTTTAATGTCAGACTGGAAGGAATTGAGCCAGTCTGCTAACACTGTTGCTGTATGGACTGGAAGTGGGTGTGTTTTTTAAAAATGGACGTCAGAAGTCTGGCCAGATGGAGGTTTTTTTAAAGATTGCCCTGGGGCCTCAGCAGTGGCAAAAGGGCTCTGAGAGCTTCCAGAGTGCAGCAGAGGCCTGACCACCACTGCATCGGAAGCTGCTGGGGCAGGTACTTCTTATGGGGTCTTAACCACCCATCCCTGCTGAGCCCTCAATTTCCCTGGCCTCTCTGTCTGCCCCCACCCCAGGCCTTGCAAATTCTAAGGCCAGTTCTGTGTCAAGTGCAATTGTTTTAAGACAAATGAAGAAATTAGGAGAAGGCTAGTATATGAAATCAAGGGATAAGATTGGCTTCCATCAGAAATTACAATGGTGGTTTAATTGTGGAAGACAGATAATAGGATGCCAATTAAACTAATACACAAATGAGGCCAGCCCAACCCACAGGCTGACTGTAGGCAGGAGTGAGTGCTGTTGCTCCGTATGCCCGGCAATGGGACCTTGGAATGAAAGACAAGTCTTTCCTTAATCTCCCCTGTAAAGCCTCCCTTCCCTGATCTTAACATATTTTGATATCAGATGTACTACCATGAAGCCACAGTACATTGTCGATTTTTTTTCCCTAAAGCTGAACTGATCTTTTGGGATTATATTACTACTTTCAGCCCACTCACCTAAACGTTCAGCTATAATTGAGGGAAAAAGTTTCCCCGCCACCGGCAGCAGACTTATCGGCCAGTAGCAACTCAGGTCTTGACGGTTTCCTTTTTTGAAAATGGTTGGTGCCCGGTTGCAGGCCTATATCCCTAGGGACTTGCATTAGCCTATTAAGGAGCTTCCGGAATGATCTGCCATCCCCTATGCGTGCAGCAGTCGTCAGCTCAGCCCATTTTCTTGAATAGAATTGAGACCTCTTAAGCCGCAGGAGCTGCTTATACTCCTGCCGAAGCTTCTGGAAATGTATGTGCACAGACTCCTTTTTTGTTCTTACCCAAATTTTCTTTGCTTTTAGTACCAAAGATTTGTGTTTCCTACATTCTTTATCAAACCACCCCATGCTCAAATGCGGGTGGTTCCTTCGTGGGGTCATAAGAACACTCTCCGTAAGTGAATTCATTATCTCTTCAAATTTTTTGAGAACCAATCCTGAGTCCGCTTCCTGCAATAAATGGTTTCCTAATTCACAGATCCTACCGTTATAACAAATAGTCTGCATTTTCACAATTATATTTTTGATTCAATCCCCCGTGATAGACTTTGGGCAAAATTAAAGGGGTTTGGGATTGATTCAAAACTACTGACAATTTTAGAAGCCATACATGATAACAACTTTGCCAGAGTAAAGGGTCACAGCTTGACACCCAGTAGTGCGCCAATTGCTATATGGAGAGGTGTACGACAGGGCTGTCCCCTGGCCCCCCTTTTATTTAATTTATTTGTCGCAGATCTGGTACCGGCAGTTAGGAACAGCAATCAACATCCCTCCAAAATTCAGGAGTATCCGGTACATGTTGTTCAGTATGCGGATGATCTGGTCCTATTTTCTCAAACAGAGAGGGGATTAAAGAATGCGATTAAAAGCTTAGCAGAATTCTCCTCTCTTAATGCATTGCAGATCAATGCTAATAAGTCTAAAATTTTAATAGTAGGTGGTAAATTTCGCCCGCAACAATGGAAAGTTGCAGATCTCAGGATAGAAGTTGTGAAAGCATTGTCCTATCTGGGGGTCTCTTTTACTATAAGGGGTACATGGACACAACATGTAACCAACAGAGCACAAGTAGCTAAGGTGGCTGCCAAAGCCCTCTGGAAAGCACACAATATTTCTTTTGGAACTCCTGTCTCTTCCATACTAGGGGCTTTTCAGGCCAAAGTATTACCTATGCTGACCTTTGGTGCTGAAATAATGACAGCCCCAAATCATGTAGTATTGGAGAGAGTGCAAAAAAATTTTTAAGGAGGATCCTTAGGGTAGGGCCCAGTATTCCAGGTGCAGTGCTCCGTGCTGAAACGGGCTCGCTTTCGATTGAACGTTATGTAAGGTTGGCCCTCTTGCGATACTGGATTAGACTATTAACAAGTTCTCCTGAATCGCTGCCATTTCATTGTCTGATGGAGCAGTTGAAACATGAGGGATCTAGGGTATATCCCTGGATAAGGTATTTGGCTGTATTATTGAGGAGGTTGGGTCTGTCTCTGCAGGGTCTCCAGGGCTATACTATTGCGGAGATAAGGCAGATTATACTTCAGAGATCTAAAGATATAACAATGCAGGAGGATATTTCGTTCTTGGGGGAATGGAGGGTTGCACCTACTTTGGCAATTGGGAAGAAATTTTTTGGCAAGGAACCCTATTTAGACCTATTAGGGAACAGACGATTGAGGCGTTATTATACTCTGCTCCGTTTTGAACTACTCGATACTGCCGTGGTGGAGGGCAGATATGCGAAGACCTTGTATAGTGAATATAAATGTCTTTGTTCACTAGACGAAGTAGAAACAGGAGAGCAGATGGTGATGAAATGTCCATATTATCGCCATCTGAGGGAGACCTGGTTAGCCCCGCTAGTGCTGGATAAAGGGATGAATTCTGTCGAATCCTTTATTTTTCTGTCCACCCTAACACAACTCAATCATTTGCAGGCTGTTGCAACATTTTTGCTTCTATGGGCCCATAGAAGACGGGCTGTTGTTCATGCGCATTTAAATACCCAAAGGCAAAATTTTAGAGTGGGTATACATGGATTAGGAGCCAATAAATTAAGATAGATCTGATTGGATTAAAAGTATATAGGTGCATAAGATGGTTTACAGGGCTTTGCCTTGTGCTGGCTTGGGCTAAAGAGGGGATTGAGATAAGATCCGTTAGTGGAATCTGGATCATCTTCGATCTATAATGTATAGCATGTTACTGGGCAGTTATGTTGCTAATGTATACCTGTCGCCTATGGATGTTTTGGTGGGATTGCTATCAGCATGGATAACTATGACCTTGTAAATAAACGACGGTTCGCTGGGTATGTATGTACGTGTTGGCAGGACCAGCATGCACAATTATAATTTTTGTATAATACAGATGTTTTTATATGGTCTGGCCATGGCGAAAGCCTGTGCCCAATAAATGAATTGAATTGAATTCCTTAATCTCCCCTTCGCTAGGCTAAACATCCCCAGTTCCTTCAGTCTTCCCTAAAGTTCCTTTCCAGAAACTTTATCATCTTTGGGTAAAAACAGACATGCGACTGGCATGGCGGCTCCCCAGCCCGAGGTGGGAAACAGCAGCCGCCTCTCCCTGGGCTGAGTTGGGGCAAGGAACAATCGTTCCCGCAGCCGGAGAGCTGTCCCACCGCCCGCATGGGGCGGGGCGCTCAACAAACATGCAGGTGGCCACCCCTGCCATGACAGGTAGCTATAGCAGCTGGCCATGGTGGCCCTAGATCCACAGCAGGTGGGTGGAGCAGAACAGTTGTGCTGCACCGCTGTGGCCCGAGTGGGCAGCCCTTAGCCTGGGCTGTGACCTCCAAGTTTTCTGAGGTCGCAGCCTGGGCTAGTCACCTACCCACCCCAGAGCAGTCCTGGACCAACATCTGGCGGTACATGAGCATGCGTACTCACAGATCCCAGGCCAGCAGTACGTCTGTTTTCATCCTTTGTTATCCTCCTCTGAACCTGTTCCAATTCGTCAACGTCTTTCTTAAAATGAGGCGCCCCAAACTGGATGCGGTACTCAAGGTGGAGTCTGACCAGTGCCGAATTGTGTGGAATTATTACTTCTACTGACTTGGAAACAAAACTTCTGTTAATGCAGTAAACCTGCATTAACCTTTTTTGCTGCTACATCACACTGCTGACTCATGTTCACTTTGTGATCATCCACAATCCCTAGCTCCTTTTAACATGTGCTGCTGCTAAGCTCTAATTACTCCTGTTTTGGTGGGTGGAGCTGGATTTGATCATCCTTGATTCTTCTGGCACTGATTCCATGAGAAAATAGCGTATGGGATGGCTTGTGTTGCCATAAGTTACCGATCTGGCTGCTGAAGGGCTCTGGAGATAGTCACACATGAGGTGCAACAGGGGAGGGAGCAAAGGCCCAGCCCCTCTGACCTTGGCCATAGACAGGCACTGGGGCTTGACTCCCAAGAACACAAACTTGTGCTCTCTAGCCTTCAGCCCACCACCAGGATCTGCTTACTCCACACCTGGCACTTAAGTTCCAGTTGGACAGAGGAAATGCTGTGCATCCTGTCTCCCTGTCAAGCACAAAACTAAGCCTGGCAGTGGGGAGGGGAGGGGGATAGGCAGGAGCAGTGACAGGGGAGGGGAGGGAAGGAAGGAGAGGGATGGAAGAAAAGGGGAGAGAGGGAATTCTGGCTCTGGGGGACTCCCCAGGAGAGCCAGCACCCAACTAGGCAGAAACAGGAAGCAGAGCCAAGAGAGGGGAAGTGCCCTTATCCCTGATCATAATTGGGAAGGAGATGACAGGGGGGTGGAGCGTCAGGAGGGGCATTTTGGAAGTCAGGGAATGCCCCCCCTTAGCAAAATCCTGATTGTGCCCCTATTCTCATGTAGCATTTTCTTCTTGTCAGTGGGGCTGATGAAGGGGCTCACCGCTTGTGAGCTGAGGAAGAACAAAATGAGCTGGGAGGACTCTGCTAAGAACACAGAATTACTTCCCCTGCCACACACGCCCTGGGAAATGAGCAATGCAGGCTTCAGCAATGTTCTAGTTCTGTAGCCTGGACAATGTCACCAGGCCTTGGGACCTGCTGCTACCATCTGTGTGCTTCAAGGCCAGAGTCAGATGGTCGAGCAAAGCTATATATATGCTGCCTGGAAAATATGTATAAAGCTTGCTAAGGGTGCAGCACCCAACCAAGAGGAAGGGGGGATTCAGACGTTCTGATTTGTGCGATTTTAAAAAAAACAACGAATGTTTCATGCCTGTCTAAACACTTACATTCGATTAAATTGAGTCAATATCGCACTAAAGCAATGCGTGTTGAAAAGCTACTCAAACCTACCTTTTTGCTGTCCGTTTTCAATAAATCCGCACTTAACAGCAGTGTGAAAGCAACATCGTACTGGTTTTAACTAGTGTGTAATCTTTTCT
>QEPC01000081.1:3004660-3054606 GCA_003113815.1 Sphenodon punctatus
CCCCCCCCCCCGCACTGCCTTGCCGGGACTCTTTCCCCCCCACAGGCGCTCCTGGTTCCCCGTGCTCACCTGGCCCTTTCTTGCACGTGGGGCATCGTCGGCTCCCATAGCCTTCTCGTGGGCCTTCCTGGTTGCCATCGTGGGAGCCCACGTGCATGTGCCATGGTTCCACCCTCATTTATGGGCTCTTGGCCGGATATTTGGCGTTCCCCCCCCATGGCGTGTCTGCATGGCGGCGCATGCATGCCCCATGGTGCCGGCGCAGTGGGGCTCTGCCAGTCCGGTCCATATGGGTGTGGGTGTTTTTGCTTTGACATGGACGCTCAGGTGTTGAACACCAATCTCCACCCACGGAGGGTGACGACTCCCTCGCGGCTGCTCCGTGGGTGTTGGCGGGTGGGTCGGGCACGTGCCCCCACCCACTCGTGGACATTTACACGGACGGTCTCCCACCCATCTGATGGGTGTTTCCGGGTGTTAGTGGGTGTGTAGCGTCCATGTAAAAGTGGCCTAACATCAGCCAGGGCAGGGGATCCGCCACTGAGTCAACCAGCTCTATCTTCAGCTGGATTAATGAAATGCTAACAACTCCCATTGCCTGCTCAACCCGGTACAATCATATATTCCTGGGAGTCCAGTACAAGATAACAAAACTCGTTACTATTCCAGCCAAAAAGCTACCATTGGAGGGTAGGGAACTGGGGCTTGCTAGGCAACAAATCTGAGGGGGTGACCGAGGCTTGAGGTCGATGTCCGGATGAAGGGGTCAAAAGTAGGGTATCAGTCCATGGGGAAGTTCAAGACAAGGTCCAGGCAAGGGTATGGGTTGGCAGGTAAGAACAGGCTGGTGGGAAGGCTGGGGTGGAGCTTTGCAAAAACTGTCTAGCTGCAACAGTCTTGATGACAAGTTGTGCAGACATTAGGTAGGTGTAGTAGGAACAAGGGCTCAATCCAGGAGGGGGCCAGTGGGCAGCAGCAGCTTCCCACACACCTGGCCTCGCGCTGTAGAAGGTGCAGGCTGGATTGCACCTCATGAGATGTAGTTCCCTAGCCTGACCTTAGATTGCAGTGACATAGGTGGTAAGACGCTGGTTTAGGGGCCTGGGTTCTAGACCCCTGGCACCTGCCAATCATGGAGCGCTTCTGCTTCTTGTGGGTTTGTTCTGCATTGTGCAGACATCATTTACAGGACAATTAGAATCCCAGCTAGAGTTAAAGATTTTGTTCCTCAGCTAGTTATATTAAAAGGGGCCAGCTCTAATTGTGTGGCCTAGGAGAATGGACCCGGAATAAGGGGGGTCTCACAGTCAAGTCCCCAGGTTATCCAATGGACAAAGAAATAATTCCAGCCTCATAGCTTTTCCTTTACCTGTGTGGACTGAATTAGTGGATCTCAGTTGTGTTCCTAGTGGACAGGTATCCAAATCCTACAACAAATACCAGCACACGTAGCACCAGGCAGCTTCTCTGATGGCCTCCATGGTAGAAGGAGCACAGGATGAGTGGCAACAGAGACAACCCTGACGTCTCTTCCCTAAAAATGTTTCCCCTTCTTCCCAACCTGGGAGAAGCTTGCAGTAGCCTGTCCTGTAGCTAGGCATACGACTCCAATCTCCACAGCTGCCAACCTGACGATTTTCACCAGCTCTAAATTCCCTTTGAAAGAAAAAGCCAAAGTCAGAAGCCCAGATACCAATCTCTTTGCAGATTAGAAATAGACCAATTATGTACATCCCAGAGAAGAAAAGAATTAGCTGGGTTGCCAGCAGGTCACCTGAAAAGGGTATTGAAAGTCTCTTTACTGCTAGGGATGCAGCTCTGTGCCAAGTCAAGTCTTTCTCTGTGATCATGAAGGTCAGTTCAAATTAAACCAGGGATAGGGGAGGGTTCCTGCCAAGGTTACAATTTGGCCTGGTTATGTATCATATCTGAGATGTGACCGAACAGAAGGCCTTTGAATCAGGTATGAGATAAACATCCAGCAACAGAATGAGACACAATGATGTTGGAGTGTTGCTGGAGCCAGGAAATAAATTAAAATAATTCCCTCCCTTCTATTCTTCCCCAATCCTCCGCATTGCAGCTGGGTCAAAATGTTATATTGAGTCAAAATAGACAATAGCACGGGAGAGGGGGATGTGGGAGTTATGGTGGATCATAAACTGAACCTGAGTCAGCCATGTGACACTTGCACCAAAAAAAAGGCAAATGCCATTTTGGGCTGCATTAATAGGTGCATCATTTTCAAAATACATGAGGTGGTCGTGCCGCTTTAGTCAGTGCTGGTGAGACCTCACCTGGAATATTGTGCCCAGTTTGGGGCACCATGCTTCAAGGACGATGCAGACAAGTTGGAGAAGTTTCAGACGAAAGCGACTAAGATAAAAGGGCTGGAGGACAAGCCCTATGAGGAAAGACTGAAAGAATTCGGTATGGCCAACCTTGAGAAGAGAAGACTGCGGGGTAGGATGAGTGGGGGGAGGACATGATGGCAGTTTTCAAATATCTTAAAGAAAATGGTGAACACCATGGTCACAGAAGGTAGAACAAGAGGGAATGGGCTCAAATTGCAGCAATATAGCTTTTGGTTAAAAATTAGAAAAACTCTAACTGTGGGAACTGTTGGGCAATGGAATAAGCTGCCCAGTGAAGTGGTGGGATCTCCTTTCTTGGATGTTTTCAAAACCCAGCTGAACAAGCATCTGTCCGTAATACTTTAGACAGGGATATCCTGCCATGGAACAGGGGCGCGACCCCTGAGGTTCCTTCCAGCCCTACAGTTCTATGATTCTATGAACATTTCAACTAATATATCTTATTAGATAGGGTTGAATTCTCCAGCAAAATTTAATTGCCAGGACAAATGTTTTGCTGCAATTTTTAAAGTGGGTGAAATGTTGAAAACAAAATTTCAAGTGTTGGAATGTCAGCCTCCAAAATTTCATTTTGATACACTTTGACATTTGGAGGAGGGGGGAGTGGGGTAGCATGGCTGAATGGCAAACAAATGCCTGCATGGCTGAATGGTAACATTAAGGAGGCTATCAGAGCCAAACAGTTGTCCTTCAAAAAATGGAAAAGTATTCCAAATGAGGTAAATAGGAATGAGCACAGACATTGGCAGAGAAAGTGTAAAACTGTTATAAGGCAGGCCAAGAGGGAATTTATTTATTTATTATTTATTTCCGACATTTATATTCCACCTCTGCTGCCTAAGCAACTCGAGGTGGCTTACAAAAATAAAAGTATTTTAAAATATACATAAAATACATAAAAGGGAAGCATAAAAAAAAACCCCAAAAACCCCATCCCCCTTTACTAGGCATAATGACGAGCATGAGTGGATGGGTAAAAACCAGCATGGCTTTAGCAAAAGGAAGTCATGCCTCACTAATCTATTAGAATGTTATGAGACTGTCAACAAGTATGTGCATAAGGGTGATCCAGCTGATATAGTATATTTGGATTTTCAAAAAGCATTTGACAAGGTCCCTCACCAGAGACTCTTGAGCCAACTAAGTAGTCATGGGATAAGAGGAAGAGTTCTGTCATGGACTGGTAGCTGGTTAAGACAGGAAATAAAAGGTGTTTTTAGACAAGCACCTCTCGACCTATTACCCATACATCACCCACCCATCATGCATGTTGCAGGGCTGCATAGGGCGCCAATGTAGCCCTGCAACATGCATGATGGGTGGGTAATGGGTGGACTTGTCTAAAAACACAGAGAGGGTGGGAATAAATTGACATTTTTCAAACTGGAGAACAGTAAACAGTAGGGGTGGGCGTGCCGGTAAATCCGGTATCCAGTAATGCCGGTACTGGGCGTACTGGCATTATCGGATTCAACCCGGTAAATCCGGTCCCGTTAGCGGATTCCGGGTACCAGATTTTTAATGAATGGCTGCAATGTAAAAGTTCCACCCAAAAAGTATAAATTTAAACCCTCCCCGAGTCCAGGCTGCACGGGTGGAAGGGGGGACACCCCCCACCCACCCTGCCCAGCCTGGATTTTTTTTTTAAAAAGAGCTCCCCCCCCACAGTGCCCCATTGAAATCAATGGAATAAAACCGGTACTGGATACCGGATTTAATCCGAGAATCCGGTTCTTTGAGAACCGGAAACCGGTAAATTCGGTATCCGGTAATTTCCCCGGGGTCCCACCCCTAGTAAACAGTGAGGTGCCTCAAGGGTCAGTGCTAGAACCAGTATTGTTTAACATATTCATTAACGATCTGGGAAAGGGAGTAAAGAGTGAAGTGGCTAAATTTGCAGATGACACCAAATTATTCAAGATAGTTTAAGAGCCAAGCAGAGTGTGAGGAACTACAGAGGGATCTTGCACAACTAAGTGAATGGGCAATAAAATGGTAAATGAAATTCAGTGTTGATAAATGCAAGATGATGCACTTAGGGAAAAATAATCCTCACTATACATACAAAATGCTAGGTTCTGATCTGGGTATAAGCACTCAGGAGAAGGATCTTGGAGTCATTGTGGATAGTTCCTTGAAGACATCAGCTCAGTGTGCAGCAGCAATCAAAAAGGCAAACCAAATGCTAGGCATTATTGCAAAAGGAATAGAGAATAAAAGGGAAAGTATAATGCCACTGTATAAATCTCTGGTATGACCCCACCTTGAATATTATGTGCTGTTCTAGTCACACCATCTCAAGAAAGATATAATAGAACTGGAAGAAGAAGGATGGTAGAAGGGATGGACTGAATTCCATACGAGGAGAGGCTCAACAGGTTAGGGCTGTTTAACTTGGAGAAGTGATTAAGGAGGGATATGATCGTTTGTAAAATCATGAGTGGCATGGAGAAAGTAAATAGGGAACTTTTGTTTGCCTTTCCCCACAGTACGAGAACAAGGGGACACTCTGAAGTTAAATGGCAGCAGATTTTTAAAAACAAAACAGAAGGAAACCCTTTTTCACACAGCAGAAAATACAGTTGTGGAACTCCTTGCCGGAGGAGGCTGTAAAAGCCAGCAGCATAACTAGCTTCAAATGGAAATTGGATAAATTCTTAGAGAATAGAGCCATAAATGCCTCTAGTTGGAGCTTAAACCCATAGCTACTGGCAGTTGGGAGTGGTTAGCAAGAGATGGGTCACACCTCCCCCACCTGTTCATGTACTTCTTTTGAGCTACCAGAGCTGGCCACTCTCAGAGAAAGGATGCTGGGCTAGATGGACCACTTGTCTGACCCAGTATGGCACTTCGTATGTTCTTATGGATGTTGAGGTACAACTTGGCCGCTCCTGTCGCACCTTGTCAGGTGTGTGCTCTTACAGACGTTTGTAGGGTTCTTCTGGCAATAGCTTGGTTCATGTGAGAGAGAACATACAGAAGTCCCAGGTCTGAAACCCTGCCCATTGAACCACCTGAGGCCACTCCCCCTACTGCATGATGCCAGGCTGCCTCAACCTCCTCAGCATGGTCTCTCCCCTTTTCTCTTACCTTTCTCCCTGCTGCCAAGTCTCTTCATCAGGGCTGGCTCACCCATTCAACAAATGAGACCCTTTTCCATTGCAGTGGCCTTATGGGTGGGGGGCATTGCTCCTGTAGCAATGGGTGGTAGCATCAACATTTCCCAGTTCCTCCTTCTAATTACCTGTCTTTAAAGCCATTGTGCTGGGCTCCCAGTCTCAGGTTGCTGCTCTTGTGGCTCCAGGCCCTTCAGTTCTATCCCTGCCCAAAGAGGCCACTGTGTAGAGCAATGTGCTGCCATCTTGTTGAGTGTCACAGCCATGGGGACAAGTCCATTAGAAGATCAGGGATGCTGAGCTTGAAGGTTCAAATCAAGACCTGGGTCCTGAGCTGCAATTCAGCTGCTGAGACTCATGTGTGATAAAAGTAAAACACAGGACCATTAAAGCTGTGTGGCACCCAGGACCTACCTTGGTTGAAAGCCACACTTAAATGGCTCAAGAGCTGCATGCAGCTCCCAAGCCAGTTTGCCTACTCCTGTGATATGCCTCTGCTGCATTGTGAGGTCAATGCAACCAGGACCCAAAGAGTGTGTTCCAGTAGCACTGTCATAATGTTATCATAAGCCCTGTTGTTTATTGTGGAGCTTGGATTCTAAAAACTGTATTTGACTCCAACCCATGTGAATTCATGGTCTCATCATGACACAGCATTGAATTCCCATCAGCCAATACAATTGCTCTTTCCAAGCCCTTCCCCCCCCTCCCCAATGAGAGCAGATTTAAAGCAAATCCTTTGTTGTCATGCCTCCCGACTGTTAGCCGATGATGAGGCGACAGTGTATAATTAAACAATAATTTATATTCCATGCAAGTGTGCGCAGAACAATAAAGCGCTCTCAAGAGCCGCGTGCTGCTGAGGCATTTAATCTGTGCACAGAAGGAGTTTGCTGCAAAGCTGCTCACTCAGAATGGGGCTTGTCAGCATTGAGCTAGGAGGAAATTTAGTTTTATTCTTCAGTGATTTCAGAAGAGTGTGAAATAATTTAACTAGTTGATGGGATGCTGTCTACCCAGGATCAGCGCTCATTGTGCTTGTTTGTTTCATATTCTAGGAAAGAAAAAAAGACTAATTGAGTGGTAGGAGGCGGTGGATGTAGATAAGAACATAAGAAGTGCCATACTGGGTCAGACCAATGGTCCATCTACAGAGGATGTGACATTGCAGAGAAAGGACATGATGTTTGAGTCCCAGAAAACATCACGCTGAACTCAGCAGAAAAGCACTGTGGGATTTTTAATTCATCCCAGAGTCTCTAATCACAGTGTACTGTTCACATGGACTATCCCAGAATTAAGTTATCCTGGGATAGAAATGTTCATCTAAACAGGTACCACTTTGTTATCCCAGAATAATAATCACAGTATTCTAATTATCCCGGGATAGTTTGTCAGTCTGAAAACGCCCTAAGAATTCTGTGTTACCAATGCTGTCCAGGGATGCTGCTTCTTTAGTAAACAGGTGAGGAAAGCAGCACCAGGCTGATCGCAAAAACCTATCTGCAAAGTGCTTCAGTGCTAAACCTATGCGGAGGAGGGAATGCCAGTGAATTGCATGTGAAAGCTTAAAGTTCTAGAAATTGAAGCCCTGTATCTTTAGAACAGAGGGAGTAAAGGAAATTCCTTCGCACTGCCCTTCAGTGTGGAGCCATGAGCCCTTCCACATCCTTACATGGCTCCCATCCCATCCCTCTGAATGTTCTACTCTTGCTTTTCTAGCACATCAGCACTCTTGGATGCAAAGAATTTTCCCCATTTGTCAAGTGAGAAGTTGAAGCACAGAAGGACTTAACACCAGTTTAAAGGCTGTTTATGGCAGAGCAAGGATTTAGAACCATCTTTAGAGCCAATAGTCAGCAGCACCCTAATAACCACTAATCCATCCTACTTCTTCTCCTCTAAGTCACAGTATAAGTGATATTGTGGACCCCTATTTAGTTTGTTACAGAGGATCAGAAGTTCAGTGTGAGGCGACAATGCAATGATGTTGCAAAAAAGGCAAATGGCATTCTGGGAGGTACGAAGGGAAGGGTGGTGTTCCTCTCTCCTGGGCATTGGTCACACCTCAGCTGTAGCATTGTGGTCGGCTTTGGGCACCTCATTTTAAGAGGACATTCTCATGAGCGTACCAGATCCAGGGACTTTGCTCCACAGGAGTTAGTCTGGAGTGGGGCGGATCCAGAAGTGATGTGGATGGGGGGGCTGAAGTCTAAAGTTAGTATAGCTCCACCCAGGTGAGCAAGCCCTGCCTCCAGCCCCACCTCTAGCCCCACCCCCTACCAAGTGAGCAACAGCATTAGGCCAGTTTATCCCCCACCCCCCAAAGCCATGGGAAACCCCCCAAGCTACAGCTCCAACAGGGGAGGGGAACTAAGGTTCAGTGGAGCAGTGGATATGATAGCTGGGCTCCAGCTGCTGCCTAAAAGTGGGCATCAAACACAGATGGTTAAATAATCCCTTCCCCTAGTCTCAATACAGGAAAATACAACGGGTATTTTCAGACATTACGCCACCACGGTGAATCCCCCTGTGGGGACCATGGTGGCATAACATCTGTTGGGCCAAAAAGTGATTCCGGCCAGATGTTCGCCCCTGGTGGTAATCACTTTGACCACGCTTTTGGAGGTCCGGACAGCCGGAGCTCCGAAAGCGTGGTCAAAGCGATTCCCGCCGGGGGTGAACATCCAGCGGGAATCACTATTTGGCCCAACAGACATGATGTTACCATGGTCAACCACGGCGGGATTCACCGTGGTTCACTGTGATAATGTCACGTCTGCTCCCAGACCATGGACCAGAATCGGCAACCGTGCCCGCCGCTGATTCCGGGCCGTGGCCAATACATGGGGGGGGGGGGGCTGTGCAGCCGCACGTTGCACCATGCAGCCCTGCCCCCTCCCCTGATACCCGTCCGGAATCAGCTGGCTCATCTGTTGACGGGCCGTTCTGATTCTGGAGGGGAATCAATGCGCAATTCCATGCCGGGGCCAATGGGTGCCCCGGCACATCTGAAAACACCCAAAGTCTAGGAGCAAATTCCCATTGTACCCCATGCCAAAGAGGGAAATAAATCAGAGAGGGGCAAATGCCCCCTTAAGCCCAAAGTAGATGAGGGGCAAATCCTCACTGTGCAAAAGAGGGCAATAAAAGAGAGGGGGGATGCCCCCTTACAAGCCAATGAGGTAAGAAGCAAATCCCCACTGCACCCCATACCCACAGAGAACAATAAAAGAGAGATGGGCAAATCATGCCCCCTTGTAGGGGTGTGCATTTCATTTTCATAATTACAGTAACGATAATGAACATTGTTGTTTTCATTATCGTTATTGCAATATCAAAACTGACAAATAATAATAACAAAAATAGAAATGAAAATGACATTTTGTTTTTGAAATAAAGGGAAAAACCTGAAAAACATATTTCTGGCTATAACTTTTTTGTTTCTTATTCAATTCTGATTAAACTTGGGGAGAGTGTACCCCCAATGGAGGGCATTATGTGTACCCATTTGTGAAATGATTAGGTAAAGAAAACCGATTTTAGAAGCAATTGAACGTTGTGATTTTCAGAAAAGCTCCATACACATTCATAGCTAAAACTTCTTTATCTTGCATCCAGTTTGCATGACACCTGTGAATATTATGTCCCTCCATAAGTATAACACTCCTGCCAATTTTCAGAAAGATTGGATAAAGGGTCCTGATGGTATAAGACGTTAGTTTGAAAATATATTTCTAGCCGTATCATTTGTATATTCCATCCTGTTTAAAAGGTATTTGGCAAGAATGTATCACATACCTTCCCTGTCATCTCTGCCATACTACAGAAAAATTTGATAAGGGGACCCAATTTTATAAGCAATTGATGTTGTCCCTGTGAAGACCATTATTCAGATAAATAGCAGCACATGCAGTGCCAGTCAGAGGCAGGCACCCTGCATGGCAGGGGGAGAGAGATAGTAGGAGGGAGGATGTGGAGCAACCCAAAAGACTGACAGACACATTCACTGGCCAATTACTGCATGCTTCCAGCTTTACAGGACCAATTGGTAGTGGCTTCGAGGCAGGCATAGGGGGCAGCCCTGAGGTGGGCATAAGGGCATAAAGGACATAACTGGGACTTTGGGGATAGCATCCAAGCAATCAGGGGACATAGTTTACACATCCAGGCTGGTCAATTATCATCACAATCACATCCTGCAGCACTGTGACAGAGGACATAAGAGAATCTCTATTGACTCTTTCCTAAACAGATGCTTCTGACTTTCCAGTAACAAGTGGGGGAGAGATGTTGGGATGGTCACAGCACAGAATGAGGATATTTGGTTGACCTTTCTGCTGGCCAATTGGCATCACCAACCGATCTTATACCACAGTGACGTAAGAGAATCCCTGGCATAGGCTCCTTCTCTGCATATGCTGTGCAGGCATATAAAATTGGGACCCTTTATCACAGCTTTCTGATATGTGGCAGAGATGATAATGAAATGATAATGAAAGTGTTATATACAGCCCTGCCAAATTTCATGTACACTGGTTGGACTACAAAGATGTTAGTCAGATATACATTTATATGTTAATTGCTTATACCACCAGGACCCTTTATCCAATACTTCTGAAAGTTGGCAAAGATAGTAAATATGGGAAGGGGTGTAAACCTGCCAAGTGTCATCTACATTAGATATGAGGCAAAGAAGTTACAGCTAAGAATGTATATGAATGTATATGAAGAATTTTGCAAAATAAAATAATTCAATTGCTTCTAAAATTGGATTCCTTTACTCAATCCTTGTAAACTTTGGTACACTTTGGTGCCTTCCATTGGAGGTATACGCAGCCCACGTTTCAGCCACATATAGTGAAAAACAACAAAGTTACAGCTGAAAATGTGTTTTCCATTGAAACCAATGAAAATGAAAGCCAAAATGATTCAATTCAATGATTCAATTCCTTCTAAAATTGGATTCCTTTACTCAATCCTTGTGAAATTTGGTACACTGAATGCCTTCCTTTGGAGGTATATGCAGCCCATGTCTCAGCCAAATATAGGGAAAACCAACAAAGTTACAGCTGAAAATGTGTTTTCCATTGAAACCAATGAAAATGAAAGCCAAAATGAAATGGGGGGCAGAGGGCTGAAGCCTCCTGAGCCCCCCCCCTCCCCCCATTAATCCACCCGCATTACCACCCTCTGCCACCATTCTTATGAGCCAGGGAGCCAGAGGTTCAAAAGCTCCTCCCCTTCCCTGTGCCCCTTCCTTTGGAACGTGCAGGGAACTTCCGTTGGGGGAGGGGCTGAAACAGCAGGCAGATAGTGAGTAGGGTGGCCATGCCTCCCCTTTAAAAGAGGACACTTATGAAAAATACATGGTGCAGGGCTGCACTAGAACCAATGCAGCCCTGCAACATGTATTTTTCATATGTGTCCTCTTTTAAAGGGGAGGTATAGCCACCCTAATAGTGAGGCAGATGACACACTGTGGTTGGGGCACAAAAAGGAAGGGTACTGAGGTTTTATTGGGAGATGATTCCTTCCCAGTCAGACAAAAGTCACCATTGAGGAGCTGCTCTTCTCTTCATGCTCCCTTCCCACTGCCAGGCAAAAGGACATCCCGTATCAGACAAAGGGACTGATTGGGGGGGGAGTGACAGTGCTTGACCAGGTAACAACCTGACCCTCAAGGGATCTGACCAGTCTCATTGAGTCTGGGCTGGGCACACTGTGCTCAAGCCTCTCTGGGCTTGCCTTCTACAAAGTCAGAAGAGGCTTGAGCACAGAGTGTGCCCAGCCCAGACTCAATGAGACTGGTCAGATCCCTTGAGGGTCAGGTTGTTACCTGGTCAAGCACTGTCCCTTATTTTAAGGGAACATCCCTTATTTCAGACCCCTAGAGCTAACTGTAGAACATAGTGGGCATCCCTTATTTAGATAACAGACGTTCCTTATTCTGAACCTCACAGCTCCATGGAACAATTAAAGCTGCATCAGGTACTAAAATTAGTACCCGTGAGGAGTGTCTGCATTTTTGGGCACCCGATGGGCCACCTGAGGACTAATCAGGTGCCTAATGCCCGAAAATGCAAGCGTTACCCAGAAAAACTGACAAGTCCCCCTGCCAGGGTTCTGTCAGTTTCAAAGGCGGGCCAGGGTCCCCCACCCAGCTCGGATAGGTGCTGTGACCAGGAACAAGCCTTTGAAACTTACAAGTCCTGGCTGGGAATGCTGCGGAACTGGGCTCTACAGTGATCCCAGACAGGGCCTGTCATTTTCAAGGGCCGGCCTGTTTCTCCGTTCCCTTCACAATATTCTAGATGTGGCCCTGATCATGGCCAAGCTTCTGAAGGTGTTTGCTGACAGCTGGTTGNCCCCCCAGTGCCTTTCAGGAAGCAGCCTTTGAAACTTACAAGCCCCGTCTGGGAATGCACTAACAGTAGCAAAATCTGCTAGGAACAAGATCTGACACCGCACTGGCCAACCTTTGTTCAGTCTGGTGGCCGCCTGGCTTACCGTATTGCTTCCACAGCAGAGCCAAAGCCTTCCAGGAAGGGAAGGAGCAAGCAAAGTGGTGTGGGGAGAAGGGGGGAACAGGCTACGGAAGGAGAGATTTGGGTGAAGATCATGAGTGCTCCTGTTTCTCCGTTCCCTTCACAATATTCTAGATGTGGCCCTGATCATGGCCAAGCTTCTGAAGGTGTTTGCTGACAGCTGGTTGCGTTGTTGTTCTGTGGATTCTTAGGGAAGCTCTGCAGCTCCAGGCTAGATGCCAGCGTGGATCTTGCTGATAGAGAGATCCAGGTGGGAGGGACGGCCTTCGTTCTTCTGCAGAGGAAATCCATGGGGACAGAGTTGTGGTGCGGGTGGGAGGCAGCAGGAAGCCAGTCTTCTGCAGAAACACAATAAGCACCTTGGTTTCTGTTTGTGGATCTTTTACCTTGGGAGAGCAGGGATGTGTTGAGGGTCTATTCCGTTCAAGAAATCTGTGACTCCTTTGAATCCACCCAGTTTCAACTCCAAAGAGCCTCCTTTTCATGTACCTGAAAGCCCTTTTGCTCTGCTCTTGCAGCAAACTGCCTCTTTGCACTGACAAAGCCCATCCCTACAGTGTGAGAAACTCAGTAATAGGGGCTAGGCATGAATCTCAGAAACAGAGACCACTCCTATGGAATTTGCAGCAGCAGCAGCAGCAGCAGCATGTTCTCATTTTGGTGAAGCTGAGAATCAAAACAAGGCTCACACTGGAAGTCTAGCTTCAAACTCAGCTGAAGAGAGTCTCTAATGGCTGCCTGTAGTGCTTAGCATCGACAGCGAGCTATATGGACAAGCTTCACAACAGATTTGAGTGCATATTTATGTCCTCACTTTGTTAATGGGAATGTTTTAGTGTCTGGCCCAATATTGCCAAGGGAATCAAGAGTCAACTAGAATTCAAGAGCTCCTGGCACCTAGTCCTGCCTGTATCAGCCACCAGCTGTTTTACCTGATGATCTGACTCTTTCTTGTTTACACAGTTGGGTAATGACTGTTTTTATCATTCTAATCCTTCTTTATTCTCCCTCTTCCCCCTTTCTTCTCTTTCTCCAGGAACCTTCTGCATCATTTCACTGTGCACCTGCGTGGCTGGAATCAACTTTGAGCTCTCCCGCTACCCCCGCTACCTGTACGGACTTCCTGATGACATCAGCCATGGTTACGGCTGGTCAATGTTCTGTGCATGGGGAGGCCTGGGTCTCACCCTTATCTCTGGCTTCTTCTGCACCCTGGCCCCTTCTGTCCAACCTGTCCCCAGGACCAACTGCCCCAAATCCAGACCTGAGAATGGGACAGTGTGCTAAAACAAACCCATACAAACACAAACCAATATAAATATATATATACATACACATATATATGTATATTATATAGATCTCAAATGGATGCCAGTGCCAAGGTAGAGTGGAATCCAATATGGCACCTGCATCTCCACAGGACTTTGTGTCGCTTTGTTCTTTCTCACAGAGATGGGAAAGATTTTCTGTAACATGGCTCTTCCATCCCGTCCTTAACTTCAGCATAATAATTTAAAGGTCCAGTGAACGTACTGTTGTATATATCTACTGCCAATAGGGTGGGGAAGGGGAACGGGTTATATGGAGTCTGTGATAACTTGATTCTGTACAGGAAGCAAAACAACAACAACACTGTCACTTGCAAACTAGGGAATGCAAATCATGAGCAAAAAAAGGATTCAAACAGTTGAGTAACTCTAGAATGTAACCTCTTCGAGGCTATTTTCAGAATCCTTGGGTTTGGGTTTTTTTGTTTTTGTTAAATTTATCCCATTATTTTTCTTCCTGCCTATAAAAACAAAACATGAGCAACAACAACAACAGAGGATGAATTAGACGGATCGTCTCGAGATAAAGTGTTTCTGTTTGCCTGCCAAACTTTAAACAAAAATCAAAAAGAATCTTAGAGAACAAACAACAGACGTACGGACACTTCAGCAAATGCCTCAACACCGCCATTCGAAACTTCCAGCTGCCTTATATCCAGGCTTAACACAGAGGCTGAACTGCTAGCAGAAGTGCAGAATATGGCCTTTGGAAATGCTGTGATATGTGTGTGTTTAACAATCCCCCTTGATCCCCTTTTTCTAAAAAAAAAAAAAAAAAAAAAAAATGTAAACCATTGCAATGTGATCGTCTGTCAAACCATCCATGCTGTGTTTGTGGCCTGAGACTGAGGCACTGAGACTGTGGAAGTGTAAGGAAGGCATCAGTTCTCAGACAGTGGGTCTCCTTCACTGGATTGTTCAGAGTGAATCTTTCCCCCCCTTGGAACAGCTGGAAATTCAGGATGATGGATGGCTATGAGGAAAGAACCATCAGGGTGTGGGCCGGCGGGGGGTGGGGAACTTTTGTGGTTGCTTTTTGTGGTTACTGAGCAAGATTTGGGATCTTTTCATTCCATTTTTGACAATTAAAGACAACTGGGCAAAAGCCATTGCAGAGGAGAAAAAGGGAGCAAGTCTTTGTAAGGGATAAATAAGTGGTGCCTCTTGTTGTGTCCATGTATGCCAAATAAGACCTTCTCATACCTTGTCACCAGAAACTGCCCCCTTTCACTGGACATCCCCTCCTTCCGTTCAAGAGAACCATCCATACAGATGGAATAGAACAGGTTGGAGGTAAAGAACAAAAATCCATTTCCCATAAGATCAAAGCTTGTATGATATAGTTGTGATTCCACAATTGGGACTCTCTTTTTCTGTCTCTTTCTCTTACCTTCTCTTCCCCACCTTGCTCTCCGCTTCCCCTCATCCTGAAAGCCACACATCCTAGAATAGAAAATCTAGTACAGTGGTTCTCAACTGAGGATAGACCCTCCAGTAAAGCTGCAAAATATATCCTGGGAGGGTGTGGCACAGCTGCCAGATCCTTTGCTCCCATCTTGCTGAGCTAGGGGGAATTTCCAAAATGACAGCATGCCGTTCCCTGACCCCTCATTTATGTAACATGAATTCTGATATCCATATTCCAGATATGGGGTAAGCTGGCCCTATTTGGAAAATTGCCCCAGCTCAGCTGCTCTAACTTACTAGGGTGTTTTGGGAGAAGCAACAACAGAGGTGGTGTTGAGAGCATGGAAGCAGGTGGGAGAGAGAGGGAGAAAGTATACGAGCCAACTACCACAACATAGCGAGGGCACAGCCTAAAATGTTTGAGGACCACTGCTCTAGTGAATAAGACACAACTTCCCACCAGCCAAGTGATAAGGCATCCAGAGAAGCAAAGATGTTGCTGGGATTGCAATGTTTTGTGGAGCAGGGTTGGAGCAGCACAATGGAAAAATGCCATAGGACTAGCTAAGCAGAGGCCCACAGATGCTCTCAGTGAATAGGATGGGATGGAGGACAGAGTCTCACTCTTGTGAACCATCCATCTACTCACAAACATGCAGGGAGGAGAAGAATGATGGGCAATTTAGGGCTAGTTTCTGTAACTCTTACATCGAGCATGTCCCTTACTCGTGGCAATCGGTGTAGTCAGTCAATAGATAACAAATGTGCATGGAATCTAAACAAAAGCCATTGGGAGAGGGGATCAATTTATTTGAAATTGTGTCTGCGCCAAAAAAAAACCAAAACCGAGAGCTGCTGAATTCCAGCTCATGAGAGTCACAGCTTTGTTTTTAAAAAAAATATTCTTGATCAACTTCAAGAGACACTGTTAATCATTCCCTGCTGCCACCTTTACCTCCCTTTCTTTTAGTGTGTCTATCTGTCTTACCCAAGACATTAAGACTCTTTTGGAAACCTCTTAGGCTTTGTTCACACATTACGTTAGTGTTAGAGACAATCTGGAGCATCTGGGGAGAAACCCTATGGTATCTCTTTTGCATTCCTATGCTGTACAAGTGGCAGTGACTGGTAAGGTTTGTGTGACTAATCCATTACTGGGTAGAGGGGCAGGTCTGATGTGGGTGTGGGTATCAGGCCCCCAAGCTCGGGGGAATGATAATTTCCTTAATAGAAATGAAAATATGATGAATAAAATAATAATTATAAGTAACATGCGTAAATAAAGTACTAGTATCCAGACATTGGATTTCAAAACTTATGATGGGGATGGGAAGCAGGAGGCCCCTGCTTCCAGGATGTACTCCAAGTTTCTCTCCACAGTCCTGCTGAGAGGTAGTGAGTCATAATTACCACTTTGGGTAAACTGAAGTAACTGTGGCTACTAAGAAGCGATAACAATTCTGGAGCTAGGAAATGACAGAGTGTGTGTTTGCTTACTCCACATGTCTGAGTATTCCCATAGTCAGAGATGCCACAGCCACTGTACTCCTCACTATAACACATGGACAGTTCCTCAGAATAGGCTTTGTGTAGCTTTTATTCCTGCTAAACTGCTTATGGGAAGGTTGTGTTTTACATATTCTGCCATCAGCCAAGTGGACCGTGCTGGATAAGTGCGTTCACAGTAAATGCTGCCTTCTGTTAGTGAATTTTTGTAATTTTACTTCTCTGCTAGAGAGGGTTAAAGAATCTTCTGAATGTTCACAAAAATATCAAAGATAATTTGCTTTAACTATTCTGCAGACTTTTATTGTTCAAAAAGCAGAGCTCTTCAAAATGGTTGTTTGGAAAATTCCCATCAAGCGATGGAAAAATTGGCAATAGGAGAACAAAATAAAGACAAACCAAAATGGCCAAGGAAGACTGGAAATCATTCTCGAGAAATAAGTGGAAGGGTGGGGGGATAGTTCCCTCTCCCCAAATTTTCAAAGCATGAACATTTTCGAGAAAAGCTAAATTTACATTTCCAAAATGTGGTCATGTTTCACAGGAGACAGGGGGAATTAGCCAACTTCTTTTTCATGCCTGCACTGAAGGTCACACTGTGATGGGCAAGGGAAAGGAGTCCTTCTTTGGAAAAACTTTTTATTTAATGTGCCTTGAGTAGGAACAAACTCCACTGAGGGTACCTGCTCCATTCCAGCTAGTCAGCGAAATGAAAGCACAATGAAGCTTGTGTGTTATGGGTCAAGCTCTTGGGTTGGGTTCTTTTGCAGGTATATTTTTAAATTATGCATGATGAGATTGGAAGTAGGAAATTGAGTAACGTTCTATTAATTGCTGGGTCTTTTCTTTCTTCCTTTATTTGGAACAAATATAGGTCAGGTCTGCCCTGGTAAAGGTGAACTACAAAAGATGTTGCTTCATAAGATCTATGTGAGTTTGTGTGTGAGGGGTTATCTATCTTACTTTTTAAAATGGAGAAGTGCTAAATGCAGGTATATGAGCAGATTCCCTGATCATCAACTCTCTGGCCTATGCCCTCCATAAGGGATGCATAGCTAGAGTGGTCACCATGCATGCTCCAATCTATAGAAGGAGCCATTGCAGTAACATGTGGACATCACTCCTCCATTGTTTAATTGTTAATCCGGCTCACAGAGAGAGCCAATTGTCCAAAGGCCTCCTCTTCTACTCTCCTCCCTAGAACCAGGACAGCAAGTCTACTGCATATTCAGAATCCCCCTCAATATCAGGCATAGAATACAAGAAGTCAAATACTATTTATTGATCCTTTATCACAGATACAGAAGCCTTTCTCATAGTTTCCATTGATCCAACTTTACATTCTAAATCATATCATCCCTGAACTTCAGTGAGGAGCTGGTTTGTCAGATTAATATGTCCAAAATTTTCCACAACACCAAAGAGTGGAGCTGGGGTGTTCATTGTATGGAGCTCCACAGAGCTGTGAGGTTTGGGAATAAAAGGCCATTCCTCTAAGGGGGATTTCAGATGTTACGAGTCTGAACTTCACCCCGCCTGAACCACAGTCAAACACGGGCTGCGTTTGACTGTGGTGAACATCTGTTTGTTCGCTGCCAGATGTTCACCACAGTCAAACGCGGCCCATGTTTGCATTCACCATGCTTCTGGACCTCCGGACGCAAGGAAGTCAAGAAGTGTGGTGAAAGGCCACCACGGCCGTGGTGAACGGAAAGTAACTTCTGTTTATTTACCGTTCACCGCGGTCAATGGAATTTACCCCTGCCTGTGTTTGCGACAGCAGCCAAATTGGCCGCTGACCATCAGGAGGGGAGAGGGCCACCGGGGAACGCAGGGGGCGGGGCCGTGCGGCAGCACGCTGCGCCACGCAGCCCCGCCTCCTCTGGGGGGGGTGCCGCTTTAGACGTGACGGGCGGCCGCTTTCACCACGGGCCATGTTTTGGCGGTCCCGGGGGCAATGGGGCGCACGTCTGTTGGCGCGCCCCTTCACCCCTGGCCGTGGTCTGAACCACCCCACAGTCCATGATGAAAGCGGTCGCCCATCACGTCTGAAATCACCCTAAGTGGCATTTAGAACCCTAGTAAGGGGCTGACTCAATCTGGGCCTGAAATCAGAGCCAATGTCCCGGTTAGAGTCTAAGGGATGCAGTTTCAAAAGCAAAGTAGATCCATGCACCCAGGCTAATGAAGCCTGGTTCCCTAAAAATGTTCTATATAAGTTAGTGCCGGGGGTTCTTTTGCTACAGAATAGTTGCATCTCCCCTCAAAGTCAACTCAGTGTTCAGACATTTTGAGTCCTTACTTACCTGTTGTCCCTCTGCCAAATTTAGCTGAAATCAGCCCACCCGATCAAAAGTTATTAAAAGTGAATAAATACTTAGTGCAAATGAATCTTGAGATTTGGGGGAATCCATCTCTCCCTTCCAGGCCCACTTATTTTTACAAAAAAATCACTCTCTACTTACTTTTTGGCCCTCTACCCACCTGCCAAATGTTTTTAAAATTAGCCTGTGGGATTCAGTTATTGGAGGGCGCATGCACAATGTAAGTCAATTGGGGGGTTTTGCCTGAAAAAGGGGACCATATCTTCCCTCCGGGGCATCAATTGTTAAGAAATGCAGTGTCCTTATTTATCATTGGCCGCTCTGCTTCTCTGCCAAATTTGGTTGAAAATGGCCAGCAGGATCAAAATTTATCATCATATTTTATTAACAAACGTTTTATTGTATTTTTATGTTGTGAACCACTCAGGGTGACACTTGGCAGGGGGAAGGGGCCACTATAGAAATAAAATTATTACTATTATTTATTAAAGGGAATGGGAGTGACACACAGACAGGATGATTGCATGAGCCTTCTTTCTATAGAAAATTAGGCTAAAAATGACATGTAGAGCTTATTCCTGTAATAGTTACCCTGCTCAAGCAGTGAGCTGACACTCCTCATTTGTTATACTACCCCAAGGTAATTTGCATGGGCACTTCAAATTAAACAGGGGTTAGTAACTCCTGCATTCTGCGGGTAGAACTCCCATTGAATAACGTATTACAGGATAATTTTCTCTGGTGCCTAGCTCCTATTGCCTTTCAATGGGAGTTAGGCAGTTAATTGTCATTTTAAAACATATGCCTTCCTCTATAATGGGCCATAACAGGTGGGGGGGGAGGCAGGAGGGACATGTGAACCCCTTGATCTTTGGAAAGGCTTTCAGCTTTAGACCCAGGCTCATCTCTAACTTCTGTTCTTCTGATGTAGTTCCAATTTTGTTTCCACTGGTCCACATTTTAAGGACCTGTTCCTCAAGGGAGCCACTGTAACTGCCCCCACCTCCCTTGTAACTGATGTGATGTCTCAGCCTGCTAAGACTGATGGGCCATGCTGATTTTCTTTATGGGAACTTGAAAACCCTTTGGGTTCAATATTTTCCAGACTGTCACTGGTGCATCATTTCTAAGACAGCAAACTTAGGTGGGCCACAGATAAAGACATAAATCCTGCCTGTTGTGAATGAAGATGTCATGAAACTCCGTTCTCGGTGAAACAGAAGTAATTGTTTCAGTACGTTGCAGAACACAAGCTGCAGTTTGGTTTATTAGAGACTATCTAATTATTACAGAATGAAGTTGTAGAAACTAATACAAGTTAGTTTCTCTTTGGAAAGAGTTTTACTGAGTGTGCTACAACGCAGGATTCAGCTATACTGTATGGGTATTTTCAAACGTGATACTACCACGGGTGGCCCACACTAAGTCTCGCGTGGCCACCTATGGTGGTGTCACATCTGCTCCTGCCCGTCAGATGTTTGCTGCAGGTGGGAGCAGAGTTTACCCCAGACCGTGGCAGGGCTAACTCCAGGATGTGCGCTGGGCTCCCTGCCAGCGCACATCCCAGAGTTAGCCCTGCCACAGTGCAGGCAAGGCAACCCTGGCCCATGGTAGAGTGGGCCATCGTGTCTGATGACCTGGTCTACCTAACTCCAGCTGGTAGCTGGAGCAGTTTCGGGTGGGTGTGGCGGCCTGCACCTACCTGTCGGGGAGGAGGTGGGGCCATGCTGAGCAGTGCAGGAGGCGGGACCATATGGACCCACATCTGCATGTCCCCCGCCCTCTCCCTGCCCCCTCCCCAGTCCCAGCCGATGGGCAGTTTGTTCGGCAGCTAGGCCTGATCCTGCCCGTGGTGAGGGCTCTCACCCCAGGCAGGATCAATGTGTAGCAGTTCTAAGAGCCGTCACTTATGAAATTACCCTATATCAGAGGTGGGGGTCCTCTTCTCTCCTAGGGGCCACTTTGAAAACTCTTACAAGTTTTGCAGGCTGGATAGGAGTTGGGGGTGGGGGGCTTGGAGGTGTATTTGGGATGGGGGGAGAAAGGGGAGGGTCCAGATCACGAGTCTATGCCAGGGATGGGGAATCTCAGGCCCAGAGGTCTAATGTAGTCTAATGTAGCTAATTTTTAATGTAGCCCCGTTCCAGTTCCTGGATCTGGTCCCTGGATCCAGTTCCTACCCACAAGCACTGAAAGACTGAGCTCAGCATAAAGGGAGCAGAGACGAGGGCATGAACATAAAGACAAAAGATAGATCCATGGCACAGATCCATGTTTGGGACCCTCCTCTTCCTGAAGGAACCCCTGAAGATCTCCCACCCACCGCTTCTGTGTGGCCCTTGCAGCTTGTACTAATGTTCAAAGTAGACCCTGAGAAGAGAAATGTTCCCTGCCCCTGGTCTATGCACAGGATAGGATCTAGGATCCATCTCCTATCCCTCATGTCCGCTCCCTTCCCCCGAGTGCATTCCTTCAGGGCCTCGGGGTAAGGGTTGAATCCACGGACCAGATCCAGGAACTAGAAAGGGGCCAAATAAAAAGCAGCTGCCAGTCAGATTTGCCCCAGCATCTAGAGGTTCCCTGCAGTCTGGATACGGGATGCTTAAAACTAAAGCTGGTTGAGCCACCCGACACATGGCAGCTCACTTTGCTGTGTCATCCCTGTCTCCTCAGACTCCCCCCGCCCATGCCACAAAAATGATCTCTCCATTAACACCGGGAAACATTTTTTTCATGAATACCCCTCCAGACCCTGAACTTCAGTTGAAGAGAACCAACCAGCCAGTTTTAGATTGTGAAAGTGATTCCAGCTACTTGGAAGGAAGAAGCTATTTCCTCTGAATGGAAACTTTTCATACTCCCAACCTAGGACCATTTAAAAATACAAATATTCTCCAGCTGCACTCTGGGTGCAAAGAGGTTTGAACCAGTCCTACTTATGGCTCTTAATCTAGCGACATAGCAAGGGATGAATGAGATGGAAGACCCTTAATTAGAGAGAAGCTGGACATGTAGATCCTACATAGCCTCAGCTTCACTGGCAAGGACCCATGGTCAATGATTTTTCTCCATTGCTGTCAATGGGGAAAACGCAGTGAACATCGGTCCCTTGACTATTGGCTTGGCAGACTGCAGCTCTGGGGATGCCTCATCCATTCTGTAGGGACTGTGAAGCTGATGTGTCCTTGTCGCTTCACCGATACAACAGTAGCCCTGAAAAAAATCATTGCAATCTGTTCTTAAATCTCAAGTGCCAAGTTAAGTGCCAAGGATGAAATGGGGAGGAAATAATAAGTTGCCGTTTTAACGGTATAGTTATCATTTTAACTATACAGTTTAAGCAAAGGCATATTATTTGAGCTACTGCTTCTTCTGCGTATAACCTGCTGCAAAAGCATTAGGGGCTAAGGGAGCGCACACATACACCAACACAATATACAAATGCAATGCAGTGGAACAGTGAGTCCAAAGTGATGGAAAACAGCTCCTTTCCCTTGCCCACCTCTCAAAAACATTTTCCCTCATACCCTCCAAAATGGGTTCCTTCACCCCATTCATCCAGCTCCCAGGAAATCCAAATGCCAGTACCATGCAGAGTGGGACAGGGGACTGTCCCCTGCACCCCAGGCTCAGAAGGGAGTAGCCTCACTGTCTCCCCCACCTTTTTTTACATACAAGCAGCAAATATGGGCTTGAGGTGAAACCTGGAGACAGAAATGACTAAGAGACCCCATTAAAGAGAGGGGGAAAGCAGAAAATGTGCATGAATACAGCCCAAACAACCCGGAAAAGCTACTCATGAGTGAATTTCAAAAGGTGAGAAGTTTGAAAAAGTAGCCAAAGTCTGGATACTTCTCCAAACTGTCTAACGCCTCTTGGTGCTGCCAAACTGAGCTGGAGAAAAGCCTGAGGCTGCCCTCAAATGTCCCAGCATTACTCTGTCCAGTCCCATCTATAAAACCAAAGGACAAATTGAAAGGCTGTTGGAGTTTATAAAAAGCTGCCCCTTCACTCCCTTGGGCTTTGGATAAGGTTCCAAGAAAGCAATCTTTCTTGAAGCACTTATTTCCATAGCATTGTCAGTGTTCAAAGTGCTTCACAATCCTTACCTAGTTCACCTTCACAACAACTCTATAAGGTAGGTCATTATTATTCCCATTTTACAGATGGGGCACTGAGGCTGAGAAATAGTGACTTACCAAGGCCACCCAATGAGTTTGGGATGAAGACAAGATTTTGCTTACGGTCTCTCCAAGTCCAATACTGTATCCACAAGGCTACATTAGTGCGCTCACAGTCTTCAAACCACAATGGGCCATGCAAAGCAAAACCTTAAACATGCTTCCTGGAACTCCTTTGTTTGTCTGTAACACAAAGTGTACTTTCAGACGAACACAGGGCTGGCCACCCCCGGAGCTGCTCCAGGAGTGCACCCCTGTGTCCAGCTCCATCTAGGTTGGGTTTAAATGGACCCAGCGGGTTCCCTGGCCCACAATCTGCCCACGTGGTGATCCCCTCCACCATAGAGTTACAGGCAGATCACCTGACATTCTAGGCTGCCACCCGCACTTGCCCAGGGCAATGACCAGGTGGAAGCAGAGCTGAAGCGTGGATCCGCTGAGCAGATGGACCACAGCTCTGCCTGAGGCTGGTGCCCTAGGCTTGTCCAGCCTGCTCTGCTGGCGGTGCTCTGGGATGTTTCAGAGTGCTGCAAGTGGGGCTGGAACACAGCAGACACTGCTCTGCTCTGCTCTGCTCTGCTCTGCCTTTAGATGCACGGGTCCCCTGGGGCTGGCGCAGCCATTGTGAAGGCACATGTTCACACATTTCCAAATCCTTTGGCTCAAAGGAAAGCCAGCTCTGATTCACTGGGCCCTCATTTCTGATAAACTCATTTAATAATGGAAGGGCTTTCTCAACCAAAACTATAACGTCATTTGGGAATACTCTAGTAAGCCGATGTGTCAGCTTCTGCTGCCACTGAAATCAATCTCAAAATACCATTGGCACTGATGGGAAAATAAAGTACCTTGCTCCCAACAGGTAACTAGAAATAACATGGGGGAGAGGGGCTAGGTGAGTGTACTTGTTTAAAACTGGCATGAAGCAGAGCATGGAGGGAAATGGATTTGATGGCCCCTATTTACCATTAAGACAGGTCCCCAGATCACATCATAGTTTATTGCAATGGTCTGTCTCTGCTTGCAGGAGACCAAGGGTGGGACTTGCAAGGGATGACATCAGTCATCGTTGCAGGAGAGGTCAAACAGCAGAATGGCAGAAACTCTTAAATAATTTCCATTAGAGTTGAAACTAGTATCTTTGAAAACAACAAAATCCGTTGATTTCACACTATCCAAACCAAACCCAACAAAGCAGATCAGAACTGTGATACATTTCTGTTTTGTCAGAAATCAGTTTAAAGTTTTTTTCAGTTTGGTTATTTTGATTATTTCAGCTATTTCAGTTCAGCTATTCAGTATTTTGGGTACATCATTTCAACATCATTAGTGCTACTGCACGTGGGCACTTGCCCCCCGCCCCCCCAAAAGTATCTGAAATAATGAAATAACCAAAACAGCAAATTAAACAAAGTTACTAAAATGGAGTATCTAAATAAACGAGTATGTGAATACCCCTTTTGGGTGCAGATACTATTCCAATATTTGGAGCACTCTCCGAAAATGCGAATCACATCTGTGAATAGAAAATCTATAATTAGTTTCAGGTCTATTTCCCACGTGCAGATTATATACACTATGTTTATGTCTCTATGCTGTCAATATGTAGTGGGTACTGTCTATGTACGCATATCCAAGAAATGGAGGGGAAGAGAAAAAATAATACATTTTTTCTGTTCTTTTGTACTGTTCAGTCACACACATGAAACCTTGGCTTTCAAACGTGTGTCACTCCATTCCCTCAATACAGACATTGCTAATATGCACAAGAGTGCTGAAAGACAGGTTCCTATCATGTCTTTTTGCCTAGCCAGCTCTGAGCTATAGATAGCTATGCCCCAAAAGTTCTGATTTACCCACAAGTCCGCATTGCCTTCCAATGGCAGAATTCACAGACCCCTTCAAAAAAAATCAGTCACATGCATTGTGAATAGTACTGTATAGAAGGAAATTACTCACTGGGATGACTTGGGGGAAGCAATGCAGATTGGAGAAAGAGAGACAAAAAAGGGGACACAGGAAACATACAGAGCAAAGAGCGTCAGGATGATAGTCCTGATTTTCACAGAGCTCTTTCCAACCAGCTGCACTCAGGAGGACACTTCACTAGGCCATCAAGACTGAGCACAGTGCCATATTCCCTTTATTTTAGTCAAAAGGGATAATTCTATGTCCGTTCCACATCTGAACATTTCAGCCTTAGCTAAAATTCTCCTGTGTGGGAATGGCTGACACACAACCTAGGAACCATCTGAGTCCCACTTCGGTCCACAATACAAGGGTTAAGTGGGGTTTCATTGGCCTAATGGCCTTTGGGTTCTGCTCTCCTCCTGCATAAGGAACCCGAGGAAGCAACAGCAGATTTCACCAGCCAGCCTAAATGTTTCTAATGTAAGTTTAGTGACAAGGTATTTCCTTTAACACAATTTTGCTACATTCTCAGCCAGCGATAATGACTATATCATGCACAGCTGCAAAGTCAGTTCTATCTGACTGTACAATTGGAGGCTGCATCTTCATCAAGGATTTTCTTCTTTTTGGTGACAGCATAGATCAGACAGGAAAAAGTTCAAGTCATCAGAACAACAAAACAAAAGGCCGTATTAGGCTCTGTTCAGTTTCTGTGTATTGAATTATTTATAGTTTTTAAGCACCACCAACAATCACAGACACCTAATTTAATCCGTTACTATTTTTATTCCGGAATTTCCATCACTTAAGTGTCTTTCTTCACATATTTGTTGTTTGATCTCCTACAAATTTTCCCTCTGTGTTCTGATATAAAATAGCAAATGTGGGGACTTTTGAAGATTTTCTGATGCAGTAGCTTATTTTGAAACATTCTAAGGTCTAAATGTGACAACTGTAATGTGTATATGTATATTATATGTATATATATTTAATTTTACAGTCACTCACATTATATTGTACATTTCAGAGCTGTAAGATGTACCCAAAAATGGGTGTGAACTTTTGAAGTTCAGGCAAAACTCTCATTGGTTTTCATCAGCTGAAATCAACAGGAGTTTTGCCTAAATAAGAAGTGCAGGATTGATGTGTGTGTGTGTGTGAGAGAGAGAGAGAGAGAGAGAGAGAGAGAGAGAGAATACATGTGTGCGTGTTTGTGTAACCTGTATCTATAGGGTAAGGATCTGATTCACTGTTGCTTTACTCTTGTTCCATTGTCGCTCTATAGAAACCAAGGAGCCATCACACTGGGGCGTAACTGGTGCGGCCACAGACAGACAGCAATGTTTATATGTACATAGATGTATATATGTAAATGTATGAAGAATGACCACAGATCTGCAATTGCCTGGAATAATCAGAAAGTGGTGTACAGAATGCCTGTTTCTATGTTGAAATTCTTATATAGCTCAGATTTAAATTGAAACAAGTTAGACAACATTCCACATTGAGCCCCTAAGCCTGCAAGTGGTTCCATGTGGGCAGTGTTCCAGAGTCAAAAGGGCAGCTAATGTGGGTCTAGATCGGGGAATAATTCTCCAGATACAGTTGAAACTTAGCTTGGAACTGCTCCCCAAATACTAGCTTTTTTTTTCTTTTTTAAAAAAGGGCTTGCTCCCACTATCCCACCCCTAGAAGTGGAATTTCAGACTAATAATTAGAGATGGGCTCAGTTTGCAAAATACAAATTCCAATCCAGATTTTAAAGTTTGGGGGCAGTTATATCTGCCTTTTTGATTCAGTTCCATCTCTGTTCCACCCCTGCGCTGGGATCTGGGGTAGGGAATGAAGCACATTTCTAATTAATTAAGCCACTCATAGGATAACTCTGTTGTCCGCCTATGGGTTCCCGTGGAAAAGTACATTAATTTGTCCAGCAAACAAAATCAAATAATCAACAATGAATCTTCCAGGCCTATTTTTGGTACTTTGCTATTCCCCTGAGCCATTTTAGTTCCTCTAGGATACTGTGGATAGCAGACTGGGGATCTGTTCCCTCACGGAGGTGCACAGGATGCATTACTCACATAAACGCCATGACTCAATGAGAGAACCACCCACTCAATGATTCAGGTGACGATTCAGAGACTATGCAGCCACACAGGGTAAAAACACATGCAGGTGACCCAATTTGGCCTGCTGTGGCTTAGGAGCCACTGGTACATCTGTTGTCACGCCACCAGATGTTGGCCTGCTTCTGCCCCAGGGTGGGTAGGTGGCTAGCTTGGGATGTATCCTCGGAAAATCTCTGCGGTCACAGCCCGGACTATGCGCTGCTCATGCAGGCCGGCGTAGGCCAACACATGCTAGCACGTCTGGTCAGCTCCACCATACCTACCCCCAGGTCGGGGGCTGCCATGGCTGCCCATCACTGGCCACTATGGCTGTCCGACATGGCGGGGGAGAGGCGCTGGGAGCAGGGCGCAGGTGGTTTTTGTGACCCCGCCCTACCTGGGCCATGCAAACAGCGAGATGGCTCTCCGGCTGCAGGCACATTAGTTCTAGGCCCCAACCTGGCCTGGGCCGTGTAGGCTGCAGTTTCCAAGGCAGAGTCAGGGAACCACCACACCACCTGCACGTCTGTTTCTGGCATCACATGATAACAGAATTGGCCTAATGTAGGGCTCAGATGCTGACTACGGATGGACTAGACTTGAGACCAGGCGTTTGATCCAGCATGGCATCTGCTGCACTCTTCTATGTTTCAATAGCTTCGTTTATCTGAGTTAGGCCAACAAGCAGGAATGGCAGCAGATTTTGGAGAACTCATACATAAGGTGAGCTTTAGCTGAAGCAGCACTGCCTAATCATTGCAATCTGCCGAGCTAGAGTTCATTTGGTGACTTGGGGAGCTTCCTCCTCCTAACCTCCACCAGTAAAATACTGCTTAAATGGAGGAGTTCCAGTGAGTTGGACTAGACTATAATGTAGCAGCTCAAATTGTAGCATCCTTCTGGGAGACACTCATGCTGGTAAATTGCAGCTATAGCTGTGAGTTACAGTGGATCAGATGCAGTTCTTTAATATAATCTCTTTCCCCCACCCTGACTTCCATCTTCCCATTCAAACCAATTTTCCTACAAAACCTTTCCCATTCCTTTTTTTTTTTTACAGCTCAGATGTAGCGCTCTCTCTCTCTCTCTCTCTCTCTCTCTCGGTATGGAAATGTTTCACGTAGAGAAGAGCTTGTATTCCATGATGAGCACCATTTTCATGCAGAAACCTGATGTATGTGACTATGTGGCTACCTGAGATGTCTGTAAAAATGTAAAAATAAAAGCTAAAAATTACAAATGTGAACTGGAGGGATGGGGAGGGGAGGGACTCAAGATTAAAATGAATTTAAAGATCCAGTATTGGTTTTATCTCATCTGCGCTCTCTCTCTCTCTCTCTCAATGGGGGAGACCCAGAATGTTAAAGCAAGTATCTGCTATTGTTCCTGTAGCTGTAGAAGGTTCCTGTCCTGTAGCTGGTTTCAGTGGGAACTTGCATGTGTCACTGTCAAAGGAAAACTGTCTCAGGAAGATTACAGAGTCAATGGGTATTTTCAGACGTTACGGTCCCACGCTCAACCACGGTGAATGCCCACATGGTGAGCAAGGGACCGTAACGTATCTTGGCCCGACAAGAGATTCCCGCCAGATGTTCACCCCCGTGAATCACGGGCGGGAGTCTCTTTGACCATGCAAACGGCCCTCCTGGCCGGACCATCGCCATTTGTGTGGTCAAAGAGATTCCTGCCCATGATTCACAGGGGTGAACACCCGGCGGGAAGCTCACGTTCGGGCCATCAGACGTTATGGTCCCACGCTCAACCACGGGGAATTCACCGTGGTTGAGCGTGGAATCGTAACGTCTGTCCCCTGACCACGGCCCAAAATCAGCGGCCGTGCCCGCCGCCGATTCCAGGCGGGCGCTGCAGCCACATTGCTTGCTAAGAGGGTTCTCTTGTCTCCCATCTCCCCAGGCAATGACCGTAGGATACTGACAGGCTCAGCAACATATCCTCCATCTTTTATTCTCGGCTGCCTCCCCTTCCTATCCTAAGACCAAACCTTTACCTAAGAGAAGCAATAATCCTTCCTCTGGCCCTGTGAATGGGCAGCCTCCACGAGAGTGCAATAAATAATATTTCATAACCAGCTTCCTGTCAGCAGCATGAGAGGGCCAAAATCCAACAAATACAGAGCCTCCATCTGGAGGCTATAAGCATCCTCTACCAAGACTCCTAGCTGGGCCAGGAAATGGAAAATCTCCAGATCTATCCCTGGAGTCAGTAGGCCAGCCCTGCTTACTCTAGGTGATTTCTCCACTGTTGCACATTGGGTGAAAACAGACATGCACCTTAACTCTGCTTTAACATTTCTTATGCATGTTGCAGGGCTGCATAGGGTGCCAATACAGGCCTGCAACATGCATAAGAAATGCTAAAGCCATGTTAAAGTGGAGTTACATGCATGTCTGTTTTCAACTGTAGTCCTTTCCATCTGATCAAAGAAAGTGCAAAACAGGTGTAATTCTGAGCGGGTAACATCCTATAGTCATCTTTGCAAAGATATGAGACAGTGCAGAATTAGGCCCAGGAAACGTGTTTCATCCCACCGACAATATGTGTACCACTCTGGTCAACTGATCGTACCACTCTGGCCAACTGATCAGCAGGAGATTCCATCAAAGGTGGCATTTTCCCTAGCCACATGCTGGTGTTTTCCCTCTTTCCTGCTCCTCTGCACCTTCTCTTTCTTCTCTAATGGAAGGGCACTCTCCTGCTAGATAGGAAGGGATGCTACTCCTCAGCCTTTGGTTCTGATCCATTCACCCCTCTCGCTGACCTTTACTATGACATTCACAAGTAAAAGATTATGACCAGAGCTGAAAACTAATATCTGCAGTAAACAGCATGCCCAACCATCTCAAACAAATCAGATGCAAACTGCTACTCAGTTCCAGCATCAATTCCTGAAATGGATATCCATTTTGACTATTTCACTTTGGTTATTTCAGTACTCTGATTGTTATCTCAGTTTCTGCACTTAGTGCCAAAACAAAGTAACCCAAATGACCAGAATAACTGGACCAAAATTCAGAAATAACCAAACAGAAATATCCAAATAACCTCTTATGCAAATATCATTTCAGTGGCAAATAATGATACAGCTATAACGCAGGTAATAGTCACACATCCAAAAATGTCTATTCATTTCAGCTCTAGTTATGAGGGACTGGCACAAGAAATCAGTCTTATATAGCGCCTGCAATGTGCCTGGCACTGAGCAATCATTAATAAATCAGTCACAGGTTCCTGCCCGTGGAGGTGTGTGCGTGGTTACAATTTAGGGATGAATTTATATGCACTGTGGGTCTGCCAGACAGTTAAAGTGGTGATAATTCTGTGTTTTACAAAATCTAAACAATGGTTAAAACTTGGATATAAAGGATCTAGAAGAGTCAAACAGATCAAAGTTCCTGCATTGATATTTGCATTAAAATACAAAAGTGTTTTATGAATCTTAAATAATTAATCCTCACAGCAAAATGTTGGGTAGTCATTAACTCTTATTAGTAGGTACCCATTTTACAACAGGGAAAATTAACCACAGAGGTTTACGGCTTGATTTTCAGAGGTACAGGGGAACATCTACAACCCCCATTGGAAGCAGCTTGAGTTTTCTTGTGCTGAACACCAGAGCTGAAAAGAATATCCATGATGAATACTGTATTCACTGAAGCTGCCCTTGCTTGATTAGTGTCCAACAAAATGGGTATAAAATGCTATACTTGCGTTTGCCCAAGATGGGCCCACTTTGTTTGGATATTCATTTTGACTTTTCAGGGAGGTGGGGTGTTGATCAATTCATATTTTTAGGCTTTTTGTTATGGATATTTGGTTGAATAAACCAAATATGTGAACAAAAATGATTGGGGGGAAAACCCATGTTAGCAAAGTATTATCTGGGTGCAAATATTAATCTGTCTGTTTGGAGTGCTGTCTGAAAATGCAGTCATGATTACAGAATACACTATTTTTTTCAGCCCTACTCAGTGCTTCTCAAAAACCAGGCCATAGGTGACCTGTCCAAACCCAAATGATTAGCACTCAGGATTTCCTGCTCCTGAGCTCAAATTATTATCCTCCACTAGCAGGCCTCAATGCTGCTGATCTTTAAGCGTGCGAGTAAAGCTGATGGGCCAGAGGGTCTTACAGGTGCACACATGCTTGAATGTCATGCTGGATGGGGACCCAAGTTAAAATACGCTTAAACCATAACCTATTTTGAATATTATTATTATTATTATTTTATTGATTATTTATATAGCACCAACAATGTGCCTGGCACTGATCAATGATTAAAGTAGAGCCAGGTCCTTGCTTTGGACCTGCCTTACAATCTAGGAAATGTGAGAACGTGCCCATTTCAATAAGTTGTGCATGTTGTTGCCCAATTCTACTCTAGAGTAGTCCCACTGGCATCAATGGATTACTTCAGAGTAAGTGGTTTTTGGATTGTGGCCTTGAACTATATGTGCAATCACATATAGGGGCATGTTTTCAGCTAATCAGCATCTATCACTCCTTCTGCTAAGACAGCTTTATTTACCTGGTGAAATGTCCCCACTAGTCAGATGTGAGTGAGAGGAACCTGTGCTGCCTGGTTCTCTGCTGTGTCTTCTAGTTCTTCTGTGCTGTCGCCGGAGGCGAGAGGGTTCTGTGGCTATTGGTGCTAACAATAAAACAAAATGAATAACTGTTATTGTAGATTGTTCCAATATGGTGTGAATTGATGTGTTTTTTAATTCTGCAGATAACGCTACAGCCTACCAAATCTATTGTACTGTCCCTTCCGTCTCATAAACAAATCACAGAAAAGGTGAGAGTTAGTCTTAAAAAAACCCCAATAACAATCCAACCAGTTGTTCTGTTCCCAGGCTCTGATTCTGCAAACACTTAGCTTAGACTTAAGCATGTGTATAAGTACTTGCAGGATTTGTGCCAATACATTCATTTTAATAGCAGCAGGGGAGAGGTGGGCAAATGAAAAGGGAAATTGCCATGTTCCTGTAATGTTGGGATGACAAAGAACGCCAAGAGCATTTCAGGACTTTGCAGAAAAACAACAACAACAATAACAACAAACTGGCTTCATCTTGCAATTTTCTTTTTCAATTGGCAGGAAAATACTGTATTTCCATCAATGAAAATCTTGTCTGGTAATTAACTCAACGACTTGTTCATGAAAAATTAAAAAATAAATAAGTAAGCTGTCAATTGTGGAATGTAAACTGATTAAACAATTAAATAAAAAGAAGTCATGTTGTGTGTTTTAAGCTGATGTGTCTGCTTATGTCAGGAGGGAGGGGAGCATGGGTGTAAAATCAGGGGGGAGCAGAAAGAATGTGTCCCTTCCCACCGCCCCAAGTTTGAGGCATGGGGTAGGGTCAGTTTTAGGATGGGGCACAGGAGCAGTCATGCCTCACTAATCTGTTGGAATTCTTTGAGGGTGTAAATAAGCATGTGCAAGGGAGACCCGGTAGTTATAGTGTACCTGGATTTCCAGAAAGCATTTGATAAGTTCCCACATAAAAGACTCTTGAGAAAATTAAAAAGTCATGGGATAGGAGGTAGTGTGTTACTATGGATCAGAAACTGGTTAAAGGATAGGAAGCAAAGGTTAGGACTAAATGGTCAGTTTTCACAATGGAGAGATGTAAAAAGTAGTGTGCCTCAGGGATCTGTACTGGAACCGGTGCTGTTTAATGTATTCATTAATGATCTGGAAAAGGGCGTTAAGAGTGAGGTGATCAAATTTGCAGACGACACCAAGTTATTCAAGGTAGTTAAAACACGAGCAGACTGTGAAGAACTGCAACAGGATCAAGACTGGGTGCCTGGGCATCTAAATGGCAGATGAGATTTAATGTGGACAAGTGCAAAGTGATGTACATAGGGAATAATAATCCAAACTGTATTTTGACCTGTATTTTCCACACACTGCCAGCGCTGCCACTTTCACAAGACCCCCATCCCCTCCTGACCCCCCTTGGGAAGTAATGATCTCACAATTTCAGGTCAGGAACCGCGATATCAGCAGCGTGAGCCAGCAATCCTAGCACCGGAATGGGGGTGGGGGGAGTGCTAGGGTCATACCATGATAGCGTCCGGATTTTCCAAGACATGGCCACTTTTTTGATCTGCCCAACCCCATCCAGGTGGATTTTTAAAATATGCATCCGCCATCCATGACCTGGATTTGCCGGTACTGTTGCTTCCCCATCCCTCACCCAGTGCTTGTTGCTCAGCTCTGGCTGGGGGAAGGAGCTCTGAGCCAGCTGCGCGCTCCCTTTCGCCCCATGTCCTGTATTCGGGGGATGCGTCAGTGGCTGGCTACCCTACACAGTGGCATTATTATGGTAACTGCCATGCGGGTTGCAGTGGTTGAAACTAAAGAGGGAACTAGCCCTGCTCCACTCTGCTCCCCATTGGCACTGGAATTTCCCAGAAGATGGACAAGCAGGGAAGATGATGCTCCTTTTTTTTCCAGGAGGGAGGAAAAGATCATGGGCCTTGAGGGTTAAGGTGGATGGGCTTTTCCCTTTACTCTGGGCTACTGGTAAAGGGTTTCTCTCTCTCTCCCACCATGGCCACATTGGGGAGGGGGGGCAATGAAGGGGCAGACATCTGACACATGATAATGGCAGCAGCCAATAAAGAAGCTATCAGGCAATTAAAAAGAGAGATGCTGAATGTGTGGGAATATTTTGCTCATTAAGGTCCTTCAAAAGACTTTGTTCTCATTCAACTGCCAAACTATGGGTATTTTCAGATGTGGCACCACCACCGGTGGCCATGCTTTACTCTACAAGCCCACCGGTGGTGGCGTCATGTTTGATCCCGCCCACCAGATGTTACCATAGGTAGGATCAAAGGTTTCCGTGTACCTTGGCAGGATTTAGCCCGTGCCATGAAATGGACTCCCTGCCAACTCAACTCACAGCCGTTTAACACACTGTAACTGTGCTGTTGGGGTGGTTAAAGAATGGTTAAATGGGGGATTTGTACCATTCACCAGAATCACAGGCCACTTGCACACAAGACGGGGAGGGGAGGGGGGAACTGTCGTGATCAGAAATCACAGCAGGGGGATCACGTGAAATCCTGGTTGGGGGGGAGGTGTTGACGTGAATAGCCTCTATCTGCTGTGATTTCAGTGATGGGAGACAGGGATGGAGTTTCTGCCCTGTCTCCCATCACTGAAATCATGGCAGATACGGGCTAATCACATCAAAACCCCCACATACACAAGCAGGACTTCACGTGATCCCCCTGCTGTGATTTTGGCTCACGACAGTTCCCGTCTTGTGTGCAAGCGGCCTCCGTTCAAGCATGTGAGTTATTCTGGAATAGCTAATACTGATTGAAGAAGATTGTGAGAACACACCCTTAGTTTATGTCCGCTGGGGAACCTTCAGCAGAGCTTCCTCCTGACTCCTATTCAATGCACCTACCTTCCTGGCCGCAATTTCTGTGGCAGACTGCACTGAAGGGAGCCTAGGAGGAAGTGCTGCGGTCCAGAGAAAAGTGCCCATATTTCAGAAGAAGGGTCTTCTCAAGGCTGGCTGAAGCGGGACAGGCACAGTGTGCTTGGAGGGAAGGCTCACACAGCCAGAGTGGAGCAGGGAAGGTAAAGTGGGTGGGGCCAGATCAGTGGCATAACTACTGGGGAGCATAACTACTGGGGAGCCCCAGGCCCTCTGACCATTTAGGATCCCTGTAGTGGGGCAGTCGATGGGAAGACCATCTTCACTGCTGCAGCTTCCTGTCTCTCTCTTTGTCTCTCTCTTTGTCCATCTCTGACTCTCTTTCCCCCTCAGAGCCGCTTCTCTTTGCTCCCCATGCCTTCATGGCAGCTAAAACCTGGGCAGCACTGACAGCTGCGTGGCCAGAGCCAGCAGCAACAGCAGCTCAATAATACGAGGTGAAACAGATACATGAGACAGCAGCCTGCTGTGGCCCACTTTGTCATCCTTTGGCCCAGACTTCACCTGCGTGTCTGTGCAGGCTCTGCCAGATATTGGCCTGGATTGTCCCCAGTTGTGTCAGCAGCTAGTTCGAGCTCTGTCCTTGGGAAGCCTCTGAAGTCACCCTTAGCCCAGGCGAAGGCCCCCCTGACCAAGCCACAGAGGGCCATCATGTCTGTTTGAGCCAGTAGATACATCCCAGGTCAGGTTTGCCATGGTTGGCTGTTACTGACCACCATGGCTGCCCATCATGGTGGGGGGCGGAGTACTGGGCACAACGTGGAGGCAAGGCTGGCTGGACATTGGTGGTTCTGCCCACCTTCCCCGGGCCCTGGGCACATTTGTTCTGTGACCTGACCCAGCCCAGACTATGTTTGCTGCAGCTTCCCAAACCGACCCATGCAGCTGTCACTTCTGTTTTTACCTATTGGGGCTATCCCAAAAGGCACAGAGTGCAGAAGCATCCAGTAAGTCAACTACAGGGGTCAATATGTATGGGTTGTGAGCCACCCTGAGCCTTCAGGGATAGGGCAGGATAGAAATCAAAATAAATAAATAAATAACAGGGGTCTGTCGCTAACAAGAGGGGGTGGGTGTGATTGGAGAAAGGAGAACAGGGCATTCCCAATAAAAATAAAAAGCTCTTTTCCTACTAACCCTACTCTATCTAGCCACAGACTGACTAAATCTATTCATCCCCTATCCACAAACACTGTATCTCCATCCAGCCCAAAGGGGTTGCTGTCCCTTTAAGAAAAGCCCAGAGTGCCAACCAGAGGACTGGGTAGGCTGGGTAGTGAATGGACATGGGCGTGGCAGAGACAGCTCAACTGAGAGTTGACTAAAGAGTGGGGAGCTGAAAAAATGTTACTGGCCCTTTAAGAGCTGTGGAGGTGAGGGACTAGCCACACCCACTCTGGGGGATATAAGAAGAGGCAGGCTGCAGGCGAGAATCAGTCTGAGGCTGGCAGTGGCTCAGCATGAGCCTTGACCATGGCTCTGAAGCCCAGAGGAATACTCAAGAAGGACAGCAACAGGAGTGTAGGGGGATAATCAAAAGGGACTACACAACTGGAGTGCTGAGGACTAGCTTTGGGACTGTCCTCTCCAAGGTCCTGAAGAGGCAAAGCCCTGGAAGGAACTTACACAGGAGACTCCTTGAACTGTGTGTAACCAGACAGAGGACTGGCACCAGGCTGGACTTGGGCTAGATAGGGCTGGGGTTGCCAGAGGGCTGATTCCTGGCTATAGTGAGAATAGAGGATGAGAGACTGGACTGTATGAAAATAAAGGGTCCGTTGTTAAATCTCCAAGAGTCTGTTTGGGCTGCATCCTGCCAAGACTCACACAAAGCAAGCCTGTTCCTGCCACAGCATCCTGTACCCCTACCACAGTGGTAGCTTGTAGGGTAGGGAACGGGACAATAGTCCAGGTAGTAGTCTAGTACCCCAGAGCCCAGAAGTCCCTCCATGAGAAGGGTCGCTCTCTTGGATCCCAGAGGCTCTGTCTCACTAAAAATGGTCCTTCAGGATCTTAGTGGGGTGCTCCTTCGGATCATCATAGGGCTGGGAGAGAGCCAAGAATCATATGGGACAAAACCACTCCCTGTTGCTGCATCCGGAATACCAGAGAAAACACCCGGAAGGGAAGGAGAGTAAGGGAGGTCCTGGATTCAACCACGCCCAGAGGGGAAGAGGCTAGGAGAAGAGAAGCGAGGGTCAAAACCATGCAAACCTTCTCTAAACAGGACCAGGGTAGGATGAGACCACAGATAGGCCTTTCCTATCCTACATGTATTTCTTAATAAAGCTACTTAAACTTAAGTATGCTTCCTGCCTGCTTATTAATGATTAGCTGCTCACACTCCTCTGTAAACTCTGCATTGGGCTAATCAATGCAATGATCTCACAGTCCTTGCATTCCAACAAAACCCACACTCACAAATACCCATTCTCCCAAGAACCCAGTCTCACGTGCCCCCACACACACTCATGCCACCTGCAATCACACACTTCCACTCGTTTCCACACTCCACACCACACACACTTTCACACTCACGCCACCCACTCGCATAAACATATACAGTTGCAGTCTTATCTTAGTTCAGCAGCACCATGGTGTGCTCCATCCAAGAACCAGGGCCAGTCTCTCCGCAGATCACCGGCGGGGAACTGCAGCCTCACCGGGGTTTAAATGCTTGGTTGCCAAGAGGCTGCACCTGTGGCTACAGAGCCACGCTGCGCTCCTCTGCTTCTGTCATTGGGACGGCTGCATCGCCCCGCCCTGCAAGCCCCAAACTGCGACGTGGCTGCGTCGCATGTTGCCTAACAACCCACAGAAGCCACCGCGCTCCTAGTCTGCCCTGCAGAGTCCTGACATAGCTAGTGCCACTGCCATCTCTTCTGCTCCATGATCACCTTTGAGCAGTCAGCGAGGCAGAGCTGTCTCTCCTGAGTTAGGGCTGTGGTTACTCAGGGAGATTTGTGGATGTGATTTTAATTCCTGAAAGTCAAACTGACAAGGGAGCAGATTCTGGAGATGCAGGGTAGGCCTGGCTGAAGTGAGCCCTCCACTTAATGGGTTAAAACCATTGATAAGCAATCTGGCTTTTGGCAACCTCTATACACAGGACTTCAGATAGGAGGAAGGCTAGGGCTGAAACATGTACTTCATTTAGTACCCCTGGGTAACATCTGCGTTTCCGGGTACTGCATCATGTATCTGACGGGTTACCCGGATACCAATTAGGTACCCAGATACCCCCCAAATTGGAAATTTTTACTGATTACCGTTACCAATTTTTTAATTGCCAACTGGTATTTGGGGACGGAAAACAAAATAATCAGGATGGAAATAAAAAAATTGCGACCAGAAGTCAATTTTCCAGGATGGAAAACCAATAAATACATGTCAGAAGTTAGTAAATCGACAAAACAGTCAAAAAATCAGTATCAGACATTGACATTCTGGGACATCGGGTACCCGAATCAGGTCACAATCAGGTACCAATTGGTACCCAATGTTGTTGGGCCAATTTGGGCACTAGAAATTCAGTTGATATACCCATTTTGTGAGTACCTGCTTTCAGCTTTAGCATTGACCCAGGCTACTTTACTCTAGGTAATTCCTTCTGGGGCTGAGAGTAAGTTGACCACATCTTTAGCTGTAGTTTTCAACGATATGGGTAACTTTCAATAGCTGTTCTTCACCAGGCGACTGATGGTCCCAGTCAGGGGTGGATTTAAGGGTCAGAGCATGGTCAGCAAATATACAGCATGGAGCCCAAGTGCCAGAGTTCTAAAGCAGGCATGCATATACCACTAAGCATCCTGCAGCCAGACAAGGGTAAGGAGGCTATGGAAATAAACTACATTTCCCAACAGTCCCTTCTGCATTGATGCATGTCCAGTGGTTGCATCCACTGCAGGGTGGGATTGGTTGTATCTGAGAGAGGGTTGTTGATCCCAAGGCATGACCGGTACCACCAGCTCCTAACAGCAGTAGCAGAATATGGGGTCAGTTGCCTTGGGTGTCACTGTTGCTGCTGCCTCTGCCCCTGTGCCTTACCCATATGACAGTCAGAAAGGCCCCAAAGGAAAAACATACTTTGGGGAATACTGCCTGTAGTAAACCTGATGCTTAACTACCCCGCCATCCAACTAATATTACTGCATCCTTGGGGGATTCTCTCTAACTTGCCGGGCTGGCAGCTGAAAAGTGGTCGCAGAAAGAGGGTGCTTAACTTGTGCTGTTGAAACAAATGTGAATTTGGAGTAGAGCCGTCTTCCTCATCCTCTGTAAGCATTGCTGCACCCCAAGGCAGAGCTGCAGAGGCTTATGTGAGCAGTCTTCCCTCCACCTGTGGCAAACGGTCAGGTAAGAAGACCCACCATGGTCCTTTCCATTCTCAACTGATGGGAAATTATACAAATTAGGCATTCATTTCCGCAAATCATTTGCATTAGGCAAATTAGTTGTGCTACTTATTTTTTTTAATGGTGTGGTCCAGATTGGGGAAATTGGGCTATGGTAAACCCTACTACTTGCATTTTACAGATGGGAAGCTGAGGCCCAGAGAAACTAAACGACCTGCCTAAGGTCAGGTAAGACGTTTGTGGCAGAGCCAAGAAATGAGCCCAGCCTGTCACCCTGGTTTGGCCATATCTGCAGACACATCAAAGCTTGAGTTAACTGTAGAGGCTGAAATCCGTCTCACCGGGCTGCAGGTTGGTGCGTGGGTAGCTTGTGCTGGTACTGCTTGTGCTGCTATTGCTTGTGCTGTTCCCATTTAGCCGATAAAAACATTGATCTCTAGGACTGTCAAGCTGACACTTTCCACTAGCGCAGTGGTGCTGACATTTCCAAAATAACCTTGTAATCAGACTGTGATGAAAATATCATCTTCTTATAGGGGAGGTCACTAAACAGGAGAGAGGAAGCTGTCTCCCAGCTCCCTGTGGGCTTGGAAAGTTCAGATTAAACTTTTTGTTGGGGATTCCTGAACACCCAGTCCTGAGTGTGGCACTCTAGGCAATTCAATTACATGCTGTGCCTTTCACCCTGTCAGACCCACGCCCAGAGGTCATGGGATGCAGGAGGGTGCGGGGTACACGGCTCACCTGGGGGGAGGGGTATCCCAGCGCAGGTCTGGGCTCCCCAAGCACGGCTCGCATCGCGCCTGGGGGTTGCGGCGCCGCCACAGCCCCTGGTAGAACAGCAACAGGATGTAGAGGGAAGCGTATCCAGTGCTCAGGGACCTCCCCCACATCAGGCCGTAGAATCCAGGGGCGTAGTTACAGACATGCTACTACCGTGGGCGGAAGCCACGCCCCCAGCCTCAGTACCACGGCACTCAGAGCGCTTGCGCAACTTGCAGGCTGCAGGCAATAAAAGCAGCTCTCTGCCATAGTAGCACTGCCGGTGATCAATGCCTACGTGCCTGTGAGACTGGCCCCTTGTTGTTGATTTGCTTGTTCCTTAACCCTCCTGTGAGAATATGTCTGTGCTTGCGAGAAGCTTGGCTGTGGTGAGTGCTTGTGGTGGTGTTTGTACGGTAAGTGTGGGATTCCTTCTTGTACCTCCTTTGTTTCACTGTTCCCTGGACCGTCCTTGTGTGCCTGCCCTGTCTTGCTCCCGCACCTTGGGTTTTGGCACCCCTTACCTCCTTCCCTTCCCACCCAAACCTCACACACCCACAGTAATGCCAGTTCTGATTGGCCACACAAAACGCAGCCTCTCCCACCCATAGCAATACCTACTGACAAGGTCCTTCCCTGCCTTAAGTAAAGAGAGTGGGTGTGATTGGTGGAGCTGCAACAGGCCCCGTATCCACAGGGGGCCCACCAGGATCTCTGAATGCACTACCTCATTATCCTTTGCTTAGAATGTCCCTGGTAGATTTGCTTTGCATGGGGTCACACAGGGTTCTTCAGCTGCTTAGGCCACCTCTGACTAAGGGTTCTGGAGTTTGCTGGAATGCAGTTTTCTTTTTCTAGAAAAAATTATCATCTCAGAACGTAACTTTGGTAACTTAAGGTGCAATGAGCTATCAGAGAATCCACACAGGAGAAAAGAACACATCAGAAACACATGGCAACTCAAAAGTGACTTCAGCTGGATGGGGTGGGAATTGTAATGTTGACTACCTCCCTTCCTTTTCTCTTCTCCTTCAGCCACCTTCCTATTTTTACATTCAGCATTTTATTCTTGATTCCCCCTCAGTTTTTAAATGCGTGACCCTTTTTCTTAGCTGTACCTTCCCAACTGATTGCTTTCATTTAGGGAGGAAATGACACGTTGGCAAAATGGGAAATCTCATTGAAATCCCAGTTCCTGATACAGTCTTGATCAAATTGAGAACCTCTTGGTACTCGGTAATGTCTTGACTGTGTCAGGGCCCCTGGCCGGCAACGCGCACTTTGGGTTGCCAGGTAATCTGGATTGTGACAGCGCCGCTGGGTGGGGCATGGGAGGTGGATCTCAGTGGCGCAAGAAGTGCAGGGGGATGCGCCGCATGCACCACAGGTTGCTAGGCAACCCGAGGCCCAGCTGCAATGTGGTGCACAGCTGCAACAGTGCAGCCTTGTGTGGCTTTGGAGCTGCCTCACTGTGGTAGGGGCGAGGGCGACTCCAGGGAATTGGCAATTGGCAACAGCTGGGAGGGGCTTGGGAACAGGATAAAACAGCTGGCAGGGCTTTCATTCCCCACTGGTAATCGTTGTGAGAGGCTGGCCCTTGGAAGCAGTGTATTTGGAGTTGTGTTCAGGAACAGTGAACATGTGGTTAGAGAGTGTATGTGTGTGTGTAAACTTGTGTGCTTGACATGACTAAAGGAGATGAGGTGATAGTGGTGTTTGTGTGGATTAAGAGAGTGAGTTTGTGTGCATCCCCTCCCTTCCCCCACAGGTCGGTGCACCTCGGTGCGAGTGAGAATGGGCATGTGTGTTTTCTCCCTCCCTGCCCCCTTTTCCCTTCACAGCAACCTTTGTCACCCCCGAACTGGATTGGTTACCTCAACACATTATCTGGGAACCCCTCGGTGAGAGGAGTGAGTGTACGTACTGTGTGTTTCGGGCTGATCCCCTTTTCCCCCTCCCTTCCCAAAGGGATTCACTCTCTCCACCCTGTGATGATCTGGGTTGCTCTTCGTTCCGGAGAGATCACCCAAACAAGATCCTGAGGGTCCTTAAGTTCCAGGGAGGTCCCTTTGGTCCAGGAAGAAGTGTTGGGATTTCAGGGTTGGAGGGTGGCGTTCCTTCTATATCCCCCCCCTGCAAGAGACTGACATTTCGTTTCTCGATTTACCAACTTTCTGCTAGTGCTTACCAAGATTGCATTTACTGCTTTGCTGTCCATTTCAAATCCCAAGACATAATACTGACACAATACCATATTTCTTGCCTTCCATTTTCCTTTGTACTTTATTGTCACTCATTTGCTGCTATGCTGGTCAAAGCAAAGGGAACAACATAGAACAACAATTCTGATTGGAGGCACTGGAGTCGAGGTTCAGGGGTGGGCTAGTCACACAATGATTGGCTCAGAAATGTGGAAACAACAAACCTGGAAGTAAAATGGTACCCTCAGCAATGCGGTAACCAGTAAGTGAACACGATGTGGAAAGTAGAAAGTCAGTAAATTGGGACACTATCTCACAGTATTGCAAAGATCAAGAAATCGCATTGGTGTCAGGAAATTGATCCCAGTTCCTGATATGGTAAAAATTTTCACAAGCAGTAATTTAGCTGCTCATTTCAGCCCTGCTTTCATTCTCCACACCTAACTGCAGGGTTCCCTATTTTATTTTGAAATGCTAATGACTACCCCGCCTACAGCCAGCCACTGCCCTAACATCGTCAATTTTGAACAGATCATAGGCTGATTTATATGCGTTTACAGCTTATTTCTTTTGCAATTGTTCAGCTTATGGCTCTGGCTTGTTACTTGTCTGAGGAAAGGCCCTGGTGGGCCTGAAAGCTTGCATAATCTCATCAGCAGAAGTTGGTCCAATAAAAGATACCATCAGAACTACTTTGTCTCCATCTGTTTTCATATTTGGACACTCATTCTATTCTGTTAATGGACTCTTGCCTTTCGCCAGTTTAGAGACTCAAAGATCAGTTTTCTTCTGTGGAGACCAATACTGAAACCATCAAAGAAAGGTACATTGCTAAAGTTTTCCCACCCTTCTCCCCTTGGAAATGGTCTTTATCGATTTGCCTAGAGAAAAAACTAAGGAGCTGTGACAGGATCAGCATGCTGTCCTCAGCCTGTGTCCCACACAAAATCAAGCTGGTATGACAAATTCTGGTCTTGTTTATGCCAATGAAAACCAACTGAAACTGCTCCAGATTTACATTGGTGTAACTGAGCTCAGAATATGGTCTATAAAGATTTAATCCTATTCAGAAAGTTGAAGTGAATAGAACAGGATGTGAAATGGAGTGAGGGATTTTCCTATAGTGAAAAGATAGGCTTAAGGGATAGCAAATAGATTCTTCTCTCAGTTTGGACATGCCCTCTGCATTGACTGCCAACAATGAAACCCACCCATCCCTGGAATGAAGCATTGTTGGTGACATCCAGGTTTGTCAGCTCCCTGATTCTGAACCAGAGGAGGAAGAATCGGAGATCAACTAATTTGCCGAGACCAGCTCCCTAAACACAAGGACATGCTTGTGACAGCCCTGCAGCAAGATGGGAACCCCAGTCAGTAGGGATGGGCGAACATGGTTTGGAAGTTCGGAGTTTGGACCGAACTCAGTTTGTTTGGTCAACCAAACTGAACTTCCGAACCGAACTCGAATTTCAAACCGAACTGAATTGAATTTCCGAACTCTGTTCTGTTTGCCCATCCCTAGTGGCAACATACACCAAAAAAACTGATTTTGAATGGCCGAACTTGGTTAGGACGTTCGGAATTTGACTGAACTCGGTCTGTTCGGTTGACCGAACCGAACTTCCGAACCGAACTCGAATTTTGAACCAAACCGAATTTCCGAATTCGAATTTCAAACCGAACTGAACCGAACTGAATTTCCGAACTCCGTTCTGTTTGCCCATCCCTACCGGTCAGTCTCTTATTGACTGTTGAGATAATAATCTAACCAGACCAGCTCCAGAGAACCGAGGTCAACTCTACTGTCTAAGGCAGAGGTGCTCAATATACAGGCTGAGGGCCCTACGTGGCCCTCACACAATTGGCCTGCTAGATTATTGTCTGCATCTCACAGTGCTGCTACTATCCCAGAAGCCCTGAAGAACTGCTGCTGACACCAGGAGGGGAAATCCTCCCATGATGCCCCCTCTGGCATTTGAGCAGGAAACTCAAATAGAATCAAATAAAATTGGGATCAGGGGCAAGGATTCCTGGGGTGAGAACAGGATGGATGTGTGACTCACTGTTGAGCCAACCAATTCATTGTGGCCCACCCAATGATTTAAGTTGAGAGCCCCTGATCTAAGGTATTTATATCATCCCAATTACGATAGTATTTTTAAACACATCACAGTCTGATGGATCTATCCTCTGGAGATAGAGGATATTCCTATGGATGGAGTAGGCAAATATTACTATTTCCATTTAATGTGTGGGGAACTGACACACACAGAGATGAAGGCCCCTTTCACATCTTAGTTTTTCAAAGAGCTATCAGTCCAAACCTGTGTTTTTCTGCTTGTATGGGAAACACTAACATCGGTTTGACAGGTGTCCAAACTGTGTTTACCAGTGTCAGTTAAAACTGGAACTGCAGGCTATTTGGTTTAATAATGCGGTACCAACAAAAGATGTGAATGCAACCAGTAACCTGTGACCAATTTCTGTTCTTCCACTGACCACAGAGACATGGGAGAAATATGAAGGGGAAGGCCCCCCCAGGAATGTTTTATAGTCCCTTTCAGCCAGGAACAGTGCATGCTGGAATACCATGTGGATATAGGAATGGTTACAATCATTATTATTTATTTGTATAGCACTTTCAGTGTTTAAAATGCTTTATAATCCTTACCTAGAGTTTACCCTTACAACAACCTTGTGAGGATGGTTACTATTATTCCCATTTTACAGATGGGGAACTGACAGATAGCTCAAGGGCATCCAGTGAACTCATCTAAGCCAGGATTTGAACCATGGTCTCCCAGAGCCAAATCCAACACCGTATTTACTAGGCTACACTGGCCCTTAAAAATAGCCAGTCAACACTAGATAAAATGCACATGTGAAACCAGAGCTACTTCATTTGTTGCCACTCACTGAAATACAGCATGTGAAATAAAGGTTACCCAGGAACAAGTCTGTGGCAAAGCAGGGATGTGAAACCAAGTCTCCTAAATCATAGGTCCATGCTTCACCACTGGACCAGTCTTCTCTCCTTCAACAAGGACCAGTACACTCACTGTATATCTATTATGTCCCTGCTATACTGACTCCATTATAGACACTATATCTGTGCTCAAGCTGACTTCAGCAAAGCCGTCCTTCTCTGCTGGAACAGCCCTTGCTTTTCTATTCTACTGAATTCAGATTCCATTTCTGTGCCTTTGATTGCTTAATTCATGGCTGCTTCTTCCAGTCCATGGATCCCTCTTAAACCTCCTCAGTACTAGAATTAAAAGCCTCCAGCCCCCACAGCAGGCCCTTAATGCCATTCGTTCACTACCACTCAGCATGTAATATGCAAGATTAGAGTGGGGGGAATCATTTGTATGCATAGGGTACCACCAAAGGTTATCACAAACATGGCATTTTAATAACACAGAGTCAGTGATTTGAGGAGTGAGGCCTGTGGAGGGATTAGAGCCCTTTTTCTCAGCAGAAGTTAAAGGAACAGCATCAGGTGACGAAAAGGAGCAGCCACTCTACACCAGGGTGGCCATAGGTCCAGGATTGTCCCGGACCGCTTGGTTTTTTGGACAGCTTCAGCTGTCTGGGATGGGAGGGGAACCGGGCCATGGAAGTGTCTGGAATTTCCCCTTCCATCCCCGCCAGCTGCTGATTTCTACAGAGCAAGAGCAAGTTCGTGTGCTCATGAAAATGAGGGACTAATAGTAGCGTAGGGCAGGGGCTGAGAGCAGGATGGAGATAAGGCTAATGAGAGCAGGCCATGGGTATGGAGGGAATTGGGGGGTGGGGGTGTATTGAGGAGGTGGATGGAACTCCCTTGGGTGGGAATGCAGAGGGATGCTGATAATTATGTTTTATTTTCTATAGGCTTTATTGCATTGTGGGATGGTAGGAAGGGGAGGCTTGTGGGGTGGTTGGTAGTTTGGAGGGGGATAAAAGTACTTATTTGTATTTTGATATCCTGTTTTTATTTCTTATAAGCCACTTTGGAAAAGGCAGGTTATACATACAAAATATAATAAATAATAATAATAATTAATAATAATAAAATTACCACTGGCTGAGTAGGTAATGGGGGAAGCTGCTACATAAATTACTCCCTGGTCATTGTATGCTGGCTGCACAAGGTGGGGTGGATTTGATTCTTGCTGATGCTACAGGGGATGATCATGTCTGGAATGCTATGGCCAACACATCTACAGCACAGTCAACCCCCAGGGGCTCTGCCCCTCACTCTCTAGAGGTGGCTTAGAACCAGCCTACTTTCCTGTAGCTGTGGCTAGTTTTGTAGAGCACTTACCATGGCCCTATGGACTCCATGGACCGTGATTCAGGAACCACTGCCCTAACTCAAGGTGAAACCTGGGGATTTCAAACTCCATGAACTGAAACCCAATGAAGGGATCAAGGACACAGGGAGAATGATGTACAGGGTCAGACAGGGGGCAGGGGAGCTGCTTCACCCCACCTAGTTCTGATGTGTCCATGCCCCTTTCCAAACATTATGATGTTATGACATGATCATGTCCGAAAGGGTGGAGTAAAGGGAGTCCTCGCATTTTTCTAATGTGACCACACTGCTTTTCTGAGCATCATGACACCAAGATGCTCAGAAGGGACAGGGATAGGTGGCAGCCGAGTGGTGCAACTGCACCCCGAGTGCCCTCCTCCCCACACCCACAGCTTGGACCCTTGTGAATCAGAAAGAACCAAAAGGTTTCACACAGTTCTGACACTGACATTCATCTGATAGGAACTTGGTTGTAGATGAATTCATGGAAGCTTTCCTCTTTGTGGTTCAGTCCGACCCAGGTAATTGGTGGCAGCAAGCCACTGTCCTCTAATGACTGGCTGTTTTCTTATATGAAATGGACTGAGATTATCTCAGTGTGCATCCATCACACCATTGTTTCAGTTGCTCTGCTAGGTGATGAGGCACATGTCCAGTTAGGTACAGTGCATTCTCGCTGCATTATAGGCCCTTTACACTCACACAGACACTGTAACACTGGGTATTTTCAGACGTGACGGGGTGGCATTCGCCCCGTCACGGAAACAACCCTTAGATTCCCCGCTGGGATCACTCCGGCACGACCAAGACATGCCAGGGTATCCCGGCGGAGAATCGGGGAGGGGGCGGGGCGCGCGGCGCAACGTGTGGCCGCATGCCCCCACCCCCTCCACGCTCCCCCACCGCCCGCCCTCTGGGGAGACGGATGGGCGTCGCGGCCAATGCGGTTGCAGCGCCCACCCGAAATGACCACGGCCCGGAATCCCGGCGGGGATTCCGGGTCGTGATCACCATTCAGACGTGACGGGCCCCTTCATCCCCGCCGGGAATCACATTCACCATGCGATCGGCGCCGGCCCCACCGGTCCAGCCGATTGCGTGGCGAATGAGATTCCCAGCGGGGATTGAGCATGGTTAACATCTGGGGGGGGAATTTCCAGTTCCCCAACAGATGTCACGAGGGCATTCCCCACCACAGGGAATTGACTGTGGTTAAGCATGATCTCGTAACGCCTGAAAATACCCACTGATAAAATGGGTGTTACATTTTATTCTACATGTTGCAGGGCTGCAGGTGTGTGCTATGGGTGCCCTGCAACATGTATAATAAAATGTAACACCCATTTTATCAGTTTTACAGTGTCTGTGTGAAAAAGGCCATAGAAAATCCCAGGCTGTAATGAGCCTGGCAGCTCGCTCCCTCCCTCCCTCCCTCATTACAATGCCGTATGTACAGCTTTTGCTGTTATGAACCTTTCACTGTAATGAGTACATTGGATTAGATCCCAAGAGGCCTGTTATAGGAAGGGTGCACACTGTGTTTGTTCATGCAAAGAGTAATAGAGAGGAGGAAAGAATTCCAGCATCTTGTCATGAAAAAAACAAAACTTAAAATAAACAGGTATTAAGATATTCTAATTCCCTCTCTGTCTCTTTCACATACTCTCACAGAGCAAGGCAAGTCTCTCTGTAGCACTACTCCACCAAAAGACTTATCTCAAACAGGAGAGGAAAAGAAAGAACATAAAAATATCAGCCTAGGATTCTGCTTGTCCAGTGGGAGCAGAAATGCTCCTCGGATGGCCAATGAGATCACTGTGCATAGGTAGTAACAGACAAATTCCTCACAGACAGCTTGGCCAATCCCAGCTGTCAGTGCCTTCCCTGTTAAAGGTGCAGTTCTCTCTCTCTCTCACACACACACACACACAATTAGGCAGCAGCGTAACAGCTCGGAGGGACACAAAGAGTCCCCAAATCCCCACGCCCTGGTATTTCTCCCACCAGACAGCCCCCCAGCCCCCACCTCAGGAGGGAATCCCATGTGCTACTATCAATGCTGGGGGAATAATCTGCTTTCTGGGGCTAGGTCAGCAGTAAGGAGAATCCCATCCCCCCCCCGCTAATGGAGGCCAATGGAATCCTTTGCTGCTGAGATGGGGCTGGAATCAGGTGTTTGGTGAGGAGCTCTCTGCTGCCCAGGTGGCAATAGGAATGGGGATTTCTGAACTGGCTGCTGCAGCAGCCCTAAATTTATGGGATGAGGGAGATTCAGGAAATTGGGAGAGAGAGGTCTTTCCCTGTTTTCCTCCCCCCTCCACATACTTTCTTTGTCAAGTGTTACCTGATGTAATGTTATTAAGTTGTTTGGAAGATTTAATTGCTAAATGACGTTACTAACAGTACAGGTGCATCTCTCTCCCCATTCTAAAGGCTATCCCTTTGTCCCCTCCCTCCCTCCCTCTTGTCATTGCAGTATTAAAACTGGTAAAATAAGAGACAGCTATTAATACATCAGTAACCTAGACCTGCATCCATTGTGGAGAGTTAGGGTTCAAACTAGAGCTGAAAATAATAGTTTTTACTCATTAATATAATTTGCGTTTTTGAATACTCCTCCAAATATTATTTTTTGTTTGTTTGTTGAAATATATTTCTATACTACTCTTCTCTCAAAAGACTGAGGGCAGTGTACAATATATTAAAAATCCCCTGCAATAATTACAAAGTAACACCCCCCCATAAAAATATATAAAAATCCCTTAAAAACCCTATCCCTGCCCGCCACTTCTCTTTTTAACCCAATTAATACAATCAATGAAAAACCACCCCATAATAAAAAGTAATTACTCTCTACCAAATCCCACTCCAACCGTTACCCCACACTCCCACCCTTCTTCCCTAACCCACTTACCCCATATCTCCCCCACCACAAAACAAACAAATGTTTAAAATACAAAGTAACCCATCCAAAACCTAACCTCTCATGATGGCTGTGCTCCACAAACCACTTACTCCAGAATGGTCTCACTGAAGGCCGCTGAGGGTATTTTAAAATGTGATGGTGCACCTCGCCATCACACTTTGATCCTTCCCAGGGTGAGGGTACTCACCCCGGAGAGGATCTGGCCCAGCCACTGAACAGATGTGTTGGGGCCTGGGGCAGGTAAGGGTGGGGAGATCTGCGGATGGGGGTCTGCACAGCTCTGCCCCCTGCACTGCTGAGCATGGCCCACACACTGCCCTAACGGGCGGGCGTATTGGCCCGCCCAGAACAGCCCCGGACCAGGGTCTGGTGGAGCAGGCCATCAAACATGACAGCCCGCTCTACCTCGGTCCAGAGATGGCTTCCCCAGGTTGCAGCAGTGCCGGGCTGTCTCGGCAATGGGCCTTAGTTAAAGCCCAGACTAAAAACTGCCACAGTCCAGGAAAACCCCAGATCTGGCCTGGGGAAACATCTGGTGGGCCAGTTCAGACATGACGGCACCGTGGGTGACCACGTGGGTCAGAGTGTGGCCACTGGCGCTACCATCATGTCTGAAAATACCCCGAGGCTTATGGGGGGACTACTCCAGAGTAAATGGTTTGTGGATTGCAGTGGTTTTGACCTATAAAGCCCTAAATAGCCTGTGCCCCATATATCAGAAAGACTACCTCCCTTATGTTCCAGTCCAGCTCCTGGGTCAGTTGAGAGTGTCCTCTTACATGTTCCATTTGCCCATCAAGTTTATTTATTTATTTATTCATATATATATATATATAATTTATATCCCACCCCACCTGCCCACAGGGCAGTCCGGGGAGGCGAACAACAGTATAAAAACAATAAAACAATTTAAAACCATTAAAAATATACAATACAGGGGAACAAAAACCCTACCCCTACCCCTCGGCAAAAGCCTGGCGGAACAGCCAGGTCTTACATAAATGCCGAAATGACAGGAGAGTGGGAGCTAGCCAAGCATCCTCCGGGAGCGAGTTCCACAGCACAGGGGCGGCCACCAAAAAAGATCCAACATCGGTGGCCACCCGCCTCACCC
>QEPC01000081.1:3055225-3071228 GCA_003113815.1 Sphenodon punctatus
CCCCCCCCGCTAATGGAGGCCAATGGAATCCTTTGCTGCTGAGATGGGGCTGGAATCAGGTGTTTGGTGAGGAGCTCTCTGCTGCCCAGGTGGCAATAGGAATGGGGATTTCTGAACTGGCTGCTGCAGCAGCCCTAAATTTATGGGATGAGGGAGATTCAGGAAATTGGGAGAGAGAGGTCTTTCCCTGTTTTCCTCCCCCCTCCACATACTTTCTTTGTCAAGTGTTACCTGATGTAATGTTATTAAGTTGTTTGGAAGATTTAATTGCTAAATGACGTTACTAACAGTACAGGTGCATCTCTCTCCCCATTCTAAAGGCTATCCCTTTGTCCCCTCCCTCCCTCCCTCTTGTCATTGCAGTATTAAAACTGGTAAAATAAGAGACAGCTATTAATACATCAGTAACCTAGACCTGCATCCATTGTGGAGAGTTAGGGTTCAAACTAGAGCTGAAAATAATAGTTTTTACTCATTAATATAATTTGCGTTTTTGAATACTCCTCCAAATATTATTTTTTGTTTGTTTGTTGAAATATATTTCTATACTACTCTTCTCTCAAAAGACTGAGGGCAGTGTACAATATATTAAAAATCCCCTGCAATAATTACAAAGTAACACCCCCCCATAAAAATATATAAAAATCCCTTAAAAACCCTATCCCTGCCCGCCACTTCTCTTTTTAACCCAATTAATACAATCAATGAAAAACCACCCCATAATAAAAAGTAATTACTCTCTACCAAATCCCACTCCAACCGTTACCCCACACTCCCACCCTTCTTCCCTAACCCACTTACCCCATATCTCCCCCACCACAAAACAAACAAATGTTTAAAATACAAAGTAACCCATCCAAAACCTAACCTCTCATGATGGCTGTGCTCCACAAACCACTTACTCCAGAATGGTCTCACTGAAGGCCGCTGAGGGTATTTTAAAATGTGATGGTGCACCTCGCCATCACACTTTGATCCTTCCCAGGGTGAGGGTACTCACCCCGGAGAGGATCTGGCCCAGCCACTGAACAGATGTGTTGGGGCCTGGGGCAGGTAAGGGTGGGGAGATCTGCGGATGGGGGTCTGCACAGCTCTGCCCCCTGCACTGCTGAGCATGGCCCACACACTGCCCTAACGGGCGGGCGTATTGGCCCGCCCAGAACAGCCCCGGACCAGGGTCTGGTGGAGCAGGCCATCAAACATGACAGCCCGCTCTACCTCGGTCCAGAGATGGCTTCCCCAGGTTGCAGCAGTGCCGGGCTGTCTCGGCAATGGGCCTGAGTTAAAGCCCAGACTAAAAACTGCCACAGTCCAGGAAAACCCCAGATCTGGCCTGGGGAAACATCTGGTGGGCCAGTTCAGACATGACGGCACCGTGGGTGACCACGTGGGTCAGAGTGTGGCCACTGGCGCTACCATCATGTCTGAAAATACCCCGAGGCTTATGGGGGGACTACTCCAGAGTAAATGGTTTGTGGATTGCAGTGGTTTTGACCTATAAAGCCCTAAATAGCCTGTGCCCCATATATCTGAAAGACTACCTCCCTTATGTTCCAGTCCAGCTCCTGGGTCAGTTGAGAGTGTCCTCTTACATGTTCCATTTGCCCATCAAGTTTATTTATTTATTTATTCATATATATATATATATAATTTATATCCCACCCCACCTGCCCACAGGGCAGTCCGGGGAGGCGAACAACAGTATAAAAACAATAAAACAATTTAAAACCATTAAAAATATACAATACAGGGGAACAAAAACCCTACCCCTACCCCTCGGCAAAAGCCTGGCGGAACAGCCAGGTCTTACATAAATGCCGAAATGACAGGAGAGTGGGAGCTAGCCAAGCATCCTCCGGGAGCGAGTTCCACAGCACAGGGGCGGCCACCAAAAAAGATCCAACATCGGTGGCCACCCGCCTCACCCGGGGAACCTCCAAAAAGGTTCCCACGGACGATCTCAAGGGTCACACAGGCACCTGGGGAGTGAGGCGGTCCTGCAGATAGGTAGGGCCCAGGCCGTGAAGGGCTTTAAAGGTTAAAACCAGCACCTTGAACCTGACTCGGTGCTTTATAGGCAGCCAGTGCAGAGCCTGGAGCACTGGTGTCATGTGCTCCCTATGACCCACCCCCATAAGGAGACAGGCCATGGCATTCTGCACCAGCTGCAGCCTCCGGACCAGCAAGTTCATCCAGCAAGGGAACCTAGAGAGGTATTCTCAGCAGCTGCCCAACAATTATGGAACTCCATTCCTATGGACGTTTGCCTAAGCACAAGCCTGCTCATCTTCCAGAGGCAATGTAAGACTTTCCTGTTTGGCCAAGCATTTGGCAGGCAGGGATGGGGTTTGGGAAGGATTGGGATAGGGGATTTTAAAATTTGGTTTTATTCATGTGTACTTTAAAATATAATAAATAAATAAATGGATATATTCACCCACCAAAAGAAAATTCATGTGCCTGTTATTTCAAATACTTAAGACATGTGTGTATTATTTTTCATGTATTTTGGTTTATTTGGTTATTTGATTATTAATTTTGGGTATTTTGGCCACTTCAGTATTCCGAAATAAATAACTGAATAAACCAAAATACCAAAGTGACTGAAATACCCAAACTGAAATATCTGAAACAAATGTTGCTTTTGGTGAAGGAAGTCCCAAACGACCAGAGCCAAATGAAACAAATTGCTGAGAATCTATGAATTTGATATTTGAGGTGGCTATGCATTTGAGCTCTAGTTCAAAGCATCTTTAGGTCAGCAGTGAATCTTGCTAATGACTCCCTGCCATTCCTGGGGCCTACTCACTGGATGTTTGATCAAGACAGGCACAGAGCTGGAATAAGGGAAGTGGTGACGGTCATGCATTGGGTACATGTGGGGGCGTACAGGGTCAGTTTGCCAGGCTACAGCAGCAAAGTGTTGCAAGTGCCTTGGCCAATCTGAATAAGAATGGATTAACACAGGGACTTTGGTGAGTGGTGGCTAGCTCCTCAAATTTTCAGCCCCCCTGTTCAGCTTCTGGGAAGGTTAGAGACAAGCTGGGAGCAGCCCCAATTCCTGGACAGGTGCAATATGTAGGGTCCTGGTGGTTTGCAGGGAGTGCTGTCTCTACTGGGTTGCCACAGAGAGGAGCTTGTGGGAAAGGGGGTGGCAGGAAGCCTCTTGGGGCAGGAGAGATTAGCTGGGAGCAGCCCCGTCTGCTCATTAACCTTAATCCAGCCCTTTGTATGTCTATGCTATGATTGGCTCTCTACACTGTTGCATTGAACCGTCCATGGCAAGCAGCAATCAAAGCCCTTTTTACACGAGACACAGTCAGTCATCAGTTTATTGCAGGTGCTTGCCATATAAAGAGAAAAGCAATCATAAAAAATATTAAACAAAATACATTACGAACAGTTGTTAAAATGAAAGGCAAGAAAAAAACCCCACAAAGCCATGTTTCTAATAACCAAAGGATCATTAGAAGACAATAAAAAGGTAATTTTATGCAGTAGAGAAGAGAAAGGTTTGTCCCTGCAAAAAGGTGTTATCCAACATAACCTCAGCTCTTCTAAGTTCTAGTGATTCAACCTCACTCAGAAAGTAAGAACATAAACTTTCAGAATATTATTATTAACAAACATTTATATAGCACCAGCAGTGTACCTGGCACTTTACAAAGTAATAAAATAGACACAGTCCCTGCCCCTAGGGCTTACAATCTGAGAGACAGGAGCTGGGGGAGAGACTTAGGAAGGGGAACAGAGGGAGAGACAAGGGGTCTAACATTCATGAAGATGCGAGGTCTCAAGTGCACGTACTTGGCTTGGTTACGATGAGAATGACAGCAGGCAGGTCCATGTTGCAAGGATAAGGGTAAACCGATCGTAGGTATAGGAATAGTGGCTCAGCAGGATAAAGAGTCAGACAGAGCAGAGCGAAAGAGGTGAGTTTTAAGGAGAGATTTGAAGGTATGAAGGGAGGGGGCAAGGCGGATGTGGACAGGGAGGGAGTTCCAGGCATGGGGGGCAGCAAGTGAGAAGGGACGAAGGCGCTTAGGGGAGCAGGGAAGGCGTGGAAGGGTGAGAGAAGGGACAGAGGAGGAGCGAAGTGCACGGGCTGGAGTATGGAGGGCGATAAGTGCAGAGAGGTAGGGGGGAGCAAGGTTGTGAAGAGCTTTATAGGTGAAGACTAGGAGCTTGTGCAGGATTCGTTCAGGAAGGGGAAGCCAGTGAAGCGAAGAGAGGAGGGGCTGCACATGGTCGAAGCGACTGGCGAGGTAGATGACCCTGGCAGCAGAGTTTTGGACAGAGATGAGGGGAGAAAGGTGAGACCGGGGAAGGCCAGTGAGAAGGAGGTTACAGTAATCGAGGCGAGAGATGACCAGAGCATGAACAAGAGTTTTGGCAGACGAGACAGAGAGAAAAGGGCGAATCTTAGCAATGTTATGGAGGGAGAAGCGACAGGATTTAGCAACAGAGTCAATGTAGGGTTTAAAAGAAAGGGCTGAGTCAAAGATGAAGCCTAGGCTACGGGCTTGGGGGACAGGCAGGATGGTGACTCCATCAATAGTTATTGACAGTGAGGAAGGAGAGGAAGGATGAGGGGGGAAGATAAGGAGTTCAGTTTTAGCCATGTTGAGTTTGAGTTGACGTTGAGACATCCAGGTAGAGATGTCAGAGAGACAGTTGATGAGACGAGCTTGAACAGAGGGAGAGAGAGAGGGAGTAGAGAGATAGAGTTGAGTGTCATCAGCATAGAGGTGGTATTGGAAGCCATGGGAGGCAATGAGTTTGCCTAAGGATGAGGTATAGATCGAGAAGAGGAGAGGGCCAAGAACAGAGCCTTGAGGAACACCAACTGAGAGGGGGAAGGAGGAGGAGGCGGAGTTGGAGAGAGACACATTAAAGGAGCGGTCAGAGAGGTAGGAGGAGAACCAGTTATGGACAGAGCCACAAAAGCCAAGGGAGTGAAGGGAATCCAGCAAGAGTGAGTGGTCAACAGTATCGAAGGCAGCAGAGAGATCAAGGAGGACAAGAATGGAATAGAGACGTTTAGATTTAGCCACCAGAAGATCGTTGGTGATCTTAGCGAGAGCAGTTTCAGTAGAATGAAGGGGGCGGAAGCCAGATTGGAGGGGGTCAAGGGAGGAGTTGGAGGATAGGAAGTCAAGGCAGCGGGAGTAGACAACACGTTCAAGCAGCTTGGAAGCAAAAGGAAGGAGTGAGACAGGACGATAGCTAGAAGGGTCAGAGGGGTCAAGAGTGGACTTTTTGAGAATAGGAGAGACTGTGGCATGTTTGAAGGCAGAAGGGAAAGAGCCAGTAGAGAGGGAGAGGTTGATGATGTGCAGGAAGGAAGGGGCGACAGTGGGAGTAATGGAGGTGAGGAGGCGGGAAGGAATGGGATCAAGGGGGCAAGTGGAAGGGTTGGAGGAGGAGAGCAGAGAGGAGATTTCCTTAAGGGAGGCAGGGGAGAAGGAGGACATGAGAGAAGGAGGGGGAGGAGGGAGAGGGGTGGGAGTGGGAAGAGAGGAGTGGGAAGCGATGTCGAGGCGGATCTTGTCTATCTTGGAGGTGAAGAAGGAGGCAAGATCCTGAGCAGAAAGGGAAGAAGGAGGGGGAGGACAGGGAGGCTTGAGGAGGGAGTCAAAGGTAGAGAACAGGCGGCGAGGGTCCCGAGAACAGGACTCAATGCGGGAGGCATAGTAGTGTTGTCTAGCAAGGGAGATAGCAGAAGTAAGGGTGGAGAGACAGAATTTGAAGTGAAGGAAGTCAGCGTGAGAATGGGATTTGCGCCAGAGTCGTTCAGCAGCACGAGTGCAAGAACGGAGGTGGCGGATACTAGGGGTGAGCCAAGGACGGGGGTTGTGGGAGAAGGCAGGGCGGGAAGAGAGAGGGGCATGGGAGTCAAGTGTGGAGGAGAGAGAGGCGTTGAGAGCAGAGACAGCGGAGTCAGGGGAGGAGGAAGAGAAGACTGTAGGAAGAAGGGGAGAGAGAGAGGAGGCAAAGTCCAGGGGATCAATAGCTTGAAGGTCACGGAAGGGGCGTAGAGAAGGGGAAGAGGAGGGGGGACAGTGGGAAATGTTGAAAGAGGCAAGGAAGTGGTCTGATATAGGATGAGGATCGAAGGAGAGATCAGCGACAGAGCAGTTTCTAAAGAGGACAAGATCAAGAGAATGGCCATTAGTATGGGTGGGGGAGTTGGTCCAAAGGTGGAGGTTGAAGGAGGAGGTTAGGGAGAGGGAGCGAGAGACTGAGGGCTGAGATGGGTCATCAACATGAATGTTGAGGTCACCAAGGATGAGAGTGGGGATATCAACAGAGAGGAAGAAGGTGAGCCAAGACTCAAAATCAGAGAGAAAGGAAGAGAGAGGACCAGGGGGACGGTAGATGACAGCAACACGTAGATGGATGGGGGAGAAGAGGCGCACAGAGTGAGCCTCAAAGGTATGGAAGGAGAGAGAGGGGGGAGGAGAAATTGGTTGGAATTGACAGGATTTAGCAAGAATTGACAGGATTTAGCAAGAATATGCCACTCCCACGGCCCTACCTCTAGTAACTGCGGAATCATATAGCTGAAAGCGGGCTAATTTACATGAGGTACACCCAGAAATCTGGGTGTTCATGCATGGGTGAATCTCATGTAAAAGGTGCGGCAGGTGGATGGGTGACGTGTGGGTATGTGTGCATACGTGCTCCTGCCGCACACACATGCACACCCACCTCCACTCATCGCACATGCACAGAGCAACCGGCAAAAACACCTATTGCTGTGCGTGTAGTTGGGTGGAGGTGGGTGGCGGTGGATGTGTGATGGAGGCATCAGCGGCGTGTGGGAGCCAAGGGCGGCCAGCTGAGAGCAGATGGCGGCAACTCCTTTCAACCCCCCCCCCCCAATCTACAAGGACAGAGATGGTATTTGGTTGCGAGGACAGGGGGTTCCGTTGTTGAGACCTGGGGGCTGCGGGTTTCTCTCTCCTCCCCCTCACCCTTGTGGTGGCAGGGCTCGGAGACATCATCTTCTGGGCTGCTCCCCATAACACTGGGAGCGGCCGGAGACCATGCCGGAGGTGTGTGCTGGGGGCGCGTGTCGAAGGGGCACATTCAAAGGGGCCTGCCCTTTGGCCGTGCCCTTTGGCTGGGTTATGAGGCTGAGACAAGAGATCCTGTGAGTGTTTGTATTGTTTGGGGGGTTATGTTATTCACTGATGAAGAGGATGGTACAGTTGACTCCCCTCGGTGAGACAGGGGTGGAGTTGGGTGAAATATCCCTTGGTGGCAGCAGGGGATAGAAGGATTAACTCATGGGACCAATTGCCTGGTTTTGTAGGAGTTGGCAGAATGAGAACATCGGGGGGGGGGGGCTTTGTGATAAGATGATATTTTGTGATTTTTTGTTATTTTCCTGATGTTGGGTCCCCTTCATGGGAATGAGAACATCAGCATTTGGGGGGGGGGGGTTGTGATAAGATTATATTTTGTGATCTTTTGTTATTTTGCTTGTGCTAGGTCCCCTGCGTAGGATGATAAACCCAGAAATTAATTTTGTTATTATGTGAGCTGCCTCAAGTCGGTTTTTCCGAGAGAGTGCGGGGTATAAATAAAAATGCAATGCGATGTGCGCCCATCTACACCCTTCCCCCACCCACCGCAAATGCATTGACGCAAACACTGACCCCACCCACCCATGTGGCCCATGTAAAAAGGGCCACAGTGAGAAAGTTGACTCCATTCAACTGAAAAGTAAAATGGAACAATATATTTTGTTACAAGCCAGTCATTTCTCTTAGGCCCTTTTCACACAGACACACTAACACTGATAAAATGGGTGTTACATTTTATTATACATGTTGCAGGGCACCCATAGAGCACACCTGCAGTCCTGCAACATGTGCAATAAAATGTAACACCCATTTTATCAGTGTTAGTGTGTCTGTGTGAAAAGGGCCTTACTTTCTGCTAAAGTGTCAGCACCTTAAATGAAAAGCTTTTATCTCCTCACTACTCTCTGCCTCCAGTCACAGCTAGCAACCACTACTGTTACAAAGTAACAGAGCTACCATCTCTGCTAGTGAACTCTAGATGGAACGGGACCTCTGGGCTGAATCCCAGCTTCCTGAAGCCTGTGCCCTCTCCTTTCGGTTACCACATTCTTTGTGCAAGAGCAGAGCTTGTTGTCAGGAAGTTCCACCCCAATTGGGACAGCACCAGACTACTTCCCAGATCCTGTCTCCTTGCTTCAGCACTTACAGACCATATTGAACCACCAGGCTGGTCCCCTTTCCATACTTTAGAGCTGAATTTGCACAACGATTACATAAGTTCATAGAGGATGGATATGAGTGTAAAGAACTAGTGGATAATGACTTGGACCTGGGAGAGCAGTGTTCAAATCCTCTCTTAGCCATGAACTCACTGGGAGCAAGTCACTATTACTTTGACCTCAGTTCCCCATCTTTAAAATGGGAATAATTTTATTCCCACTCATGCTGCACATGCAGGTGACAGGGATGTTTTTGTAGTGTCTAATTTTGTGGACCTCTGCAGGAGGTTGGGATTAGATAAGGGTGAGGGGGGTTAGAGGTTTTGATTTTACTTTTCCATGGGTGTGGGGGGGAGTGATAGGGGAAGGGGACAGGTTTGGGGTGGGAGGAGATGGCTACTCCCTGGTGTGAGGAGGGAGTGTAATCTCAGGAATGGGTTAGGGTGGGTGGTGCACTCTTCCCTGATGTGAAGGGGGGAGGAGAGACACTAGGGAGGGAAATGGTGATTTGGGGGGGTATCTCCCTCACTGATGGGGCAGAGCAGCCGGGGCAGGAAGAATCCATGGAGGGCTGGGGGGGGGGGGATTCCACGGCCATAGGGGTCATGATGGAGCAGGGGAGATATGGTCCCTTCGGGGGGGGTTGTTAGATCTGTGCGGCGAGAGAGGCACTTGGTGCCAATTCCCCTCGTGACCCCCCGGGTAGATGGTAAGGTGATGCAGGTTCAGTGGGCCTCTGGCCTGAAGCTGCTGCTGTTGAATGCAAGGTCAGTTGTTAATAAATCAACAGCTATCCATGAATTAATACTTGATTCTGCAGCTGACCTTGTATGCATTACAGAGACCTGGCTGGACATTGAGTCTGGGCCTCTTTTGGCTGACCTTGTTCCAGTCAGGTACTCCATACAGCATTAGCCACGGCCAGAAGAGGGGGGAGTAGTCATTATTTTAGGGACTCATGGTCTGTTAGGAGGTATCCAGTGCAGGTTCTGTCAGGTGTTGAGGACCTCCATCTTGTGATTGATTTGGCAGGAGACAAGTTAGAGGTGCTGCTTGTATACCATGCACCCACCTGTCCAGTTTCATCTCTACACACTCTGATGGAGATGGTGATGGGTGTGGTGTTGCAATCCCCAAAGACATTAGTCTTGGGGAACTTCAATATTCACACTGACGCCATACTCGGAGGGGCAGAGCATGAGTTCATGGCAACCATGGACCTCTCCATGGTGTCCTGACCCAAGATGGAGGACATACCCTTGATCTGATTTTCTGCACTAGTGGTCTTGAGGTGGGGGATCCATTAGTGGGGGAGATGTCAGCGGTCCCTGTGTCATGGACGGATCATTGTTGTAGCAGGGAGCAGTCCTGTGGGACTGCTGCCCCTTTAAGAAGGGGGCTGCATGGGTCAACAGGAGGACTGAACACACCCAGAGGTGTGGCAGAGTCAGCCCCATAGCTGGGGATCAGTCAATGAGGAAACAGGCTGAGACCCTAGTACAGAATGGGCAGGACACTGACCCTTTAAGGCTAAGAAGAGGAAGCCGGGCCATGCCCACTCAGCCTGAATATAAGGAGAGGCAAGGCAGCGAGGAAACAGTCTCTGCTTGGAAGCTGAAGGGACCACATCTCCCTGAGAAAGCCTAGTCACTCTATGCTCTCCAGGGTGCTGAAGACTGGAGAACCAGAGGAAACCAGGTACTGAGGAGAGGCTGTGCCCAGGAAGGAGCCTTTTGCCTGGGGAAGGCTTGACCAGAGCCTGGAGGCCTGGCTAGATGATAGACCAGGGGGGTTGATATTGTGGTGCTCCAGTACACCTAATAAAGGACTGTGGCCTAATACCCTCTGGACTATGTGGTGTGTCCTGAGAGGGTACCCCCTTCATTGAAGAGGGGGATTCAGACAAGGCTTGAAGCTGAAACGGCATAGCAGAGGGGTGAGCTAATTCCCCAGAGTGCGACCCCAGCACCCCAGGGACACTCCCTGCTGCAACTGTCTCGTACAGGCCTCTCTCCCAGCACACGTCGGCCTCCAGAGGGGTGTGGAACCAGTTTGGTTGGTCTGCCCCCGGAAACTGATGGAATCAGAGAGGTTCCGGATGTCACGGCTGGGCCTTGAACCCTTGCCCTTGGGGTTTGCCTGAGGTGCTTGCTGCCTCCTGCGCCACTGGGGGGTTGCTGCAGAGGGTGACTTCCCTCCCTGCCTTGTTGTTCCCTCTCTTCCTTCCAGCTCTGTGTCCCGCTTGCACCTGATAGGGGGCGTCGACCTACCGGCCACAGCCTGATTGGCTCCTTGTAGTATTTAAGGCTGTTGAGGGCTGTGGCAGGTGCTGAGCTTTAGGTCATCCCTCTATGACCTTTGCTTGGCTCATGCCCCTTGCTCTACTCTCCTTCTTTTGCTGCTCTCTGTTTGTACATTTGTTTGAGTCTGTGTTGTTTTCCCTGTCTTCCTAGTGTGTTATACCTTTCCCCCTCCCCTTGTGTTGATATCCTGCCCTATGTCTATGTGGATGTGTTTCTCTGTTCCCTTGAACCCCCCCAGAGCGTATTGTGTGTTCCGTTGTTTGTTTGTGTGTTGGCTGGAAAGGTCCTGTTCTGTGTTTGTCTCCTGTCTCACTTATAACCTTGCTACTCCCCTCTCCTTTGGGCACTGATCCTGCACGAGTTTGTTCCCTGACCCTCCAGCCTTATGCTGCTGGTTCCTTAGCCCTGTAGTTGTCCCCTGGCCCTTGGCTCCTCCAGCTTTGGTCCCCTGCCCCCTACCTCTAGCCCCTTGTCGCTTCCCTGTGGCTCCCCATTGCCTCGCCTCTGGCTCTCCATTCCTTTGCCCTTGGCCCCTTGCTTCTGGTTCCCTATCTCTGGCTCCTTGCCCCTGCTTCCACCTTCCTGTTCCTTGTCCTTGGTCCCTTGCTCCCTGTCTCTGGTGCCCCCTTGCTCCCCCAACTCCTTGCCTTTAGTCCCCTGTTGTTCCCTAAACCCCCTACCTCTGGTCCCCTGTTGCTCCCCTAGCTCTGGTCCCTTGTCCCCCACCTCTGGTTCCCCATCCCTTGGTCCCTTGTTCCCTGCCTCCGGTCCCCTACTCCCAGTTCCTGATCTCCCTCTCCCCAATTCCCTGTCCCTCAACCTCGATGAGCTATATGCTTTCTTAGGCCAGCCTGTCTGGTTCTTATGCTGAGCACTTTGTCTCCTTGGTATTGGAGAGTGGCTGAGAGGTTCCCTTGTTACCCCCTTGCCTCCTTCCCTCCCTTTTCCCCCGCCTCCCTACCTTTTCCTCCTCCCCCTCGGCCCCACCTCCCTACCTTTTTCTTCCTTCCCCTCCTCACGCTCCGGCCCTGGAGTGTGACACCAGACTGCTCTGGGGGAGTTACCCGCTGACCGGATGCTCTGTGGCCTTGCCGAATTTTGGAATACCTTGTTGATTGGGGCCATTGATCAGATGGCTCCCAAGTGTCTGCTCCCTTGACTTCAACATCACAGGGCTCCTTGGTTCACTGAGGCGCTGCGGTTGTTGAAGCGTGAAGGATGGCAGTTGGAGTGACAGTGGCGACGGTCTCATGCTGAAGCTGACTGATTGTATCATAGAGCTAGTTTAAAAGCCTATGTGGTAGCTGTGCAGGCAGCAAAGAAGGATTTCTTTGCTGCCCTCATTTCATCAGCTAAATCTCATCCAACTGAGCTTTTCCGGGTGGTGAGGGGGCTGGTTGGTCCGGCCTCCCTCCGCCTGCACCTGGAATCTTCCAATGACTGCTGTGATACGTTTGTTGATTATTTTGCTGATAAAATCACTCCGATTCACCGTGATTTTGATGCCATGCTTATTACAATGGGAAAGCCAGAGGTTATGGAAGCCCCGTCTTGTCAAATTTCTTGGGATCAATTTCAGCAGTTCTTGCTGCAGAGGATGCTCTTGGGGCAGTTAGAGCCACCTTTTGTGAATTAGATCCATCCTCATCCTGACTGGTCAAGGCCTGTTGGGAGACACTGGGGTCATTGCTGGCTGGGGTGGTCAATGCCTCCCTTTGGGAGGATGGGGTGCCAGGGTGCCTCAAGGAGGTGGTGGTGCGGTCCCTGCTCAAAAAACCATCTCTGGATGTTGACACCTTTGCCAGTTATCAGCCTCTCTTTAACCTTCCCTTTTTTGGGAAGGTTACTGAACAGGTAGTGGCTCAGCAGCTTCAGGAACATCCGGACCAACTCAGTTTTCTGGATCCCTCACAGTCCGGCTTTCATCTGGGCTATGGCACTGAGACTGCATTGGTGGCTCTGGTTGATGACCTTTGCTGGGAGTTAGACCAGGACCGTTCTACCCTGTTGATCCTTTTAGCTGTATCGCCTGCTTTTGATACCATTGACCACGAGTTATTGGTGATGCGTCTGCAGGACTAAGCAGGGATTAGTGGGACTGTTCTTGAATAGTTCCATTCATTCCTCTCAGGGGGAACCCAATGGGTGGTGCTTGGGGAACACTTTTCATCTCCCCGGGACCTCTCGTGTGGAGTCCCACAGTGTTCTATTCTTTCCCCTCTCCTGTTCAATGTGTATATGCAGCCGTTGGGCGAGATCGTCCGAAGTACTGGAGTTCGGTGCCATCAATATGGTGATGACACCCAATTCTCTCTCCTTTTCAATGGACCCATGGTGATGGCTTGGAGACTGCAGCTGGTGCAGAATGCAGCGGCCCGTCTCCTTATGGGGACAGACCGCCAAGAGCACACTACACTGGTGCTCTGTTCTCTGCACTGGCTGCCTATAGTCTTCCAGGCCCAATTTAAGGTGCTGGTTCTTACCTATAAAGTCCTACATGGCTTGGGCCCTACCTATCTGTGGGACTGTGCCCTTGACCTGCCCCTGTGGTCATCCGGGAGCACCCATCTCGAGGTCCCCCAAGTACTGAGGGGGCTACTATGGAGAGGGCATTCTCAGTGGCTGCTCCATGGCTGTGGAACTCCTTCCCCGTGGAGGCCCAGGTGGCCCCAAATCTTCCCTCTTTTTAGCATCAATGTGAGACCTGGCTGTTCTGCCAGGCCTCTGGTAAGGGGGAGGGTGGGTTGGTTAGGGGGATGGGGTGGGGTGCTGTTTATTTATGTGTTTAGATTTTAATTATGGGGAAGGTGATGCCCCCTTATTTATTTATTTGCTGTTGTGTTGTCTGCAGAGGGCTATATGAATTTTATATATGTTTTATTTTTGTAAGCCACCCCGGCCTGCCTTTGGCAGGAAGGGCGGGGTAATAAGTTTGAAAATAAATAATAATAAATAATACTCATGTTCGCTTAATTTTCTCCATTGCTGTCAATGGGGATAACACATCAGGGAACATGAGTCCCTGATAATACTGACCTATTTCAGAGGGTTGTCATGAGGGTGAACCAGATACGGATTGTGCACTTTAGACACTGAAAGTGCTATAGAAATGGTAAATATTAGAATGGGTCTATCAGTAACTATTACCATATTGGCTAAGGGGGTGCAATGTCTGACCGCTGGGAGCGAAAGACGGGATGGGGAATGCCTGCGTTTGGACTCTTCCTCTGAAAGTCCCTGTTGCCAATCACCTTTCTGACCTAGACATCTTCTGCCATCCCCTAGAAGACCCAATCCTCCAGGTTGGCCATGGGTGCTCCTGCCTGACTTGGAGAAGCTGGGGCTTCCCCTGGAGCCCATAGACTCTAGCTCAAAACCCAGAGAGGTGGCGATCCTATTCAAAACTCTAGTCAAGAATCATCTCCTTGTTTTCTTAGCTTTTCCTTAAAAGACATTTTACACACATACATGGAAACCTAGACACACAGAGCATCCTCCCAGACTTTACTGCTGCTCCCACCTCCCTTGCATCCAATCCAAACCAGAGTAAAGAGTGTATAGATTAATGCTGGGTAAAGGCCCAGGGAAATGTTGTCCATGAAACAAAAAATAAAATTCAATACAAACTCAACTTGATTAAAAAAAACCAAAACCAACCCTGTTAGCTAAAAGGTTTTTGGTACCCCCAGACCAATAAGAAGAATAAATGTTACACTGCATGCTGCAACAACACTCTTCAAATATCCTGAATAAAAGCATTTGTGGGCAGTTTTTATTTGGAAGAAAAATGACTATCTGCCAACATGTCTTTCACCAGAGCGATAAGGAATATTGTATTCTTAGAATATTCAGGGTGGGTTAATATTAGAAGATACTTTTGATACAAATGCAGGAAATCTGCATATTCAATCATTTCCAATGTTCTATACCCACTTCTTCATGCTACCCAGTTTGCCCATCCAAATGGCTGTATCCCATGTTGGTATACGCAGTGTAGGGCTGCCAGTGATTGTAGGAAAGAAAACTGTCCGATACTACTTTGCATGTGTTGTTTCATGTAAATTTATACAAACTTAAAATAGTTTGCTGCCTCGGAATGAGGGCTAGGATGAAAAAAAAACAACCAATCAGCCAATTGGCCATTGTACTGACAAGCTCATGCAAAAATGGCCAAGCCAGCTAAAAATTGGCCAAGTGGCTTCCCTAATACAGTCACCTACATGCATCAAAGTGCAAAAAGAGCCTGAAGATCTGGCTCATTGACATCAGTAAGAACCTTTTAATTGACGCCACTTGAATTTGGATCATTTCTGTACTGGGAACGCAATACTCCCTGTCATCCAAGAGCTGTTTAGTGTAGCAGTAATGGCTCCCTCAGGCTGTGCCAGGCCAGCCCTTGTGAAAACCAGCCTTGCCTAGTGGATAACATGCTGGACTTAGACCTGAGAAACCAGGATTCAAATCTCATCTTAGGCATGAGCTCACTGGATGGCCTTGGGCCACTGTGACACTTTTCACACAGACGCACCTACACTGACCAAATAGGTGTTACATTTTAATATACATGTTGCAGGGCTGAAGGTGTACTCTATGGCTGCCCTTCAACATGTATAATAAAATGTAACACCCTAGTGTCTGTGTGAAAAGGGCCTCTCTCTCAGTCTCCGATCCCAATCTGTAATGACTGCAAAGCACTTTGAATACTATGGCCCTTTTTATATGGACCACAGAGTGGTGGGGATGTGTCGGTGTGCACCACGGTCCATGTGTGTGTGGGGGGGAGTGCATAGATAGGTGCAATATGGCAGCACCTGGTTTGCTAGTGACCCCAGACCTTGCTTTGTGCCCTCAGCTCCCTGCCCTAGTTGTGCTCCTGTTCTGGTCCTGGGTGGACACCTTGTTTAAGGAACCAAAGTCCTAAGGATTGTGGCTGGCTTGCCAGTGCCACTGCTGCACTCTGACCAAGTCTTTGGATTTCCTTGTAGGTCTCGTCTACATTTGTCAGGCCACACTCCTTTAGTCTCCTGATAGGCTGCAGGACCTCATCTTTGTCCACCCCTGACTTCCTGATTGGCCGACTCCCAGAACATAAGGCTGGCTGGAAGCAACAAGAAGCTGGGTGGAATGTTTGGTCATGTCCCATCCTAAATTTCTTTACTGCTCTGCCTCTTGCTCTGAATCTGCCAGGACCCTTGCTATACCTACATTTGCTCAACCCTGCCCGACCTGTATCTGCTTCTGCTCTGGACCTGACTCTGCTCTCAGCCCAGTCTTGACCCCACTCTATCCTGGCCCCAGTCCTGACAATGCCTTTGGTCCTGGGTTTGCTAGGAATGGGCGAACATTATTATTATTATTATTAACAAACATTTATATAGCGCCAGCAGTGTACCTGGCACTTTACAAAGTAATAAAATAGACACGGTCCCTGCCCCTAGGGCTTACAATC
>QEPC01000081.1:3073716-3099849 GCA_003113815.1 Sphenodon punctatus
CTGTTTTAAGTTTTGGATTTATTTAGAGTAGGATTATTATTAGATTGATTTTCATTTCAGTTTTGTACCCCTCCCTGTGTTCTTTGTGTTTCCTCCTGTGTAATATTGTATATATAGATAGATAGTTATTAGATAGATATACATAGTAGTTAGCTTAGTTATAGAGATACAATGTGTTTGTAGGACAAGGCCTTTGTAGTTAATTATTAGGATATTCCATTTAGTTCAATAGGTTTTAGAATAGTTAATGGCAGTTAGATTTAGTGTAGAGACAGATATAGATATATATAAAAAGAAACAGACACTCCAGCCCCAGGACCCACCGTCAGGGTCTGGGGCCATCATTCCTCGCACAGAGATGATGTCATTCCACCGCACCAAGAAACAGCCACTCCAGCCCCAGGACCCGCCATCAGGGTTCTGGGGCCAAGTTACAGGCAGGAAGGGCTGTGGCCAATACCTAGAAGCTGCCACTCTAGCCCCAGGACCCACCGTCATGAGTCTGGGGCTATCATTCCTCGCACAGAGAGCCTTTTTCCGAATGCCCGAACCGAACAGGACCGAACCGAATGACCCAACGCACCAAGAAACAGCCACTTCAGCCCCAGGACCCGCCGTTGCAGTTCTGGGGCCAAGTTACAGGCAGGGAGGGCTGTGGCCAATATGTACCTAGAAGCTGCCACTCTAGCCCCAGGACCCACCGTCATGGGTCTGGAGCCATCATTCCTTTCACAGAAAGCCTTTTTCCGAACGCTCGAACCGAACCAAACACGACCAAACCGAACGGCCGAACCCGAACGCAGCAACCGAACGGGCGAACTGGACCAGACTGAACGGCTGAACTTGAACCACGATCTGTTCACCCATCCCTAGGGTTTGCCCACATCTTGGATTGTGGGAGCCTGACACTTGTCCCAGGCAATGGCCTTTCAGGGACAACCTCTCTCCCCAAAAGGCACTCTGTTCCAGATCAGCTGTCTGCTCTGTCCAGTGGTTGGCTGGCTATAGCTAGACAGAACCAAGGGAAGACACAGCCAGAATTTTTTTGGCCAGGTTAGCAAAACACCTAGAGACAACTCTTTGCCTACTGCATTTCCAACTTCTAATTCCCAGATTCTGGTTTGGTTGTGGTCCTCTTGGTAGTAGCAGCTCTGAGATTTTTCCAACCCCTTCCTTTATTTGATCCTCAGATTTTATGCCTCTTGTCTCCTGGACTTCAACATGGCCTGCCTCTAACCATACACATAGCTATAACTGTCCTTGGTCTGAGCCTGAGCAAGACTCTGACAGAGTAAAAGAAGTCAGATCATTCACTAGCACATCTGACTTTGAGACTGGAATTTTTTTTTTCCTTACATGATGTTGTAGCAGAGGCCCCCCTATTTAACTGTGGGGTAAGTGTTGTCAGGATCAGGCCCAAAGTAGAATGTCACTCGAGGCGCTACATCAACAGAGTTTATTCAGTAAATACAGTCCATAGGCCAGGCACCAAGACTCTGGCCAATTACAGTATATGCATTAGAGCCTAGACCAACCACATTCAATAACTAGCTCTTTGCTAGCTCACACAGACACACACACACTCTCTCTCTCTCTCTCTCTTCAGGTTCACAGGTCCAGGCCTCCTTCTCTCACAGCACCCAGGTCAGCCAGCCTCTCCACGATCTGTATCCTCTTCAGCGGTCAGGAGCAGACTGCAGAAGTGTTCTCCCTCTCACAGTCCAGAGAAGCCTACCTCTCTTCCTGTTCCTCCTCTCTTTATGCCCCAGTGTGCCCCAAACACTTCAACTTCCTGTCTGGTGGCCATCTTAGGGGATCCACATGGCAAGCGCCATTTTGTGGCACAGCTATGCCACAGATGTAAAACTATATAAGAAAATAATTGATTTTTAAAAGCCCATGGGAAAAACAATCTGCCCTTGGATTATCCGTCACTCGCTATGAGATTTTAATTTAATTTGTACAGTATTGTTGCATATATTTTTACGGCGCTTTGTTCATTTAATGAATACTGCAATTGGCATAATAAGATTATTGGTGATAAGAAGTAGATTTGCAGAATGAAGGGTATATAATTAGATGACATCTTGAGGGTGCTTTCTTTTTAAGAGGCAACAAATGTGTCCTGGAGTAAATAAACTATGCAATAAAAGACAGTTGAATTTGACAGCCCCAAATATTACCAAATGGAGAGGAACCAACTTCATTACTGTTGAGAGATGCTGATGTTGTCAAGTACTCAGGAACTACACTGGGCTACATACCAGGAGTCAGAGGTGAGTTGGGATCCAGGGGCCAGTAAGCCAGAGCAGGGTCAGCATTACCATGAGGATATGTATTACGAGTAGAACTGGAGTGAGTACTCCATGTACCACAGAGTACCTGGCCAAAACTGGGTAAACCCCTCAGATATACCTCACCTGAACTGAAAATGGCAGTTCGTTTAATAACAAACATCCATTTACACTTTGTCGGGTATCCATTTTGGTTATTCCTCATTTTGGTTTGTCTAGTTTTTCTGTTTTTTGTTGTTGTTTTTCTCTGTTGGGTTATTTTGGTCCTTCGGCTACAGGGTTTCAGCAAAATTCGTACTATTGTACATGTGCAATTGCTTAAAATGATAGAACCCAAACGATGAAATGACTGGACAACCAAAATAACCAAACTGAAATGGAATTCTTAAAGAGATGGATGCGTGTCCATGAGTACCCGTTTCAGTCATGGATATTGTTTAGGTATTTGAAGGGCTACCTGAATCTGCAAATAATAAACTCACTACCTGTTTAAGCTCTAAGCATGCAATTAGCATGGGTTTCTCTATGTTAATAAGTTGACAAAATTTTAGCATGAAACATACTATGCTAATGAATGTGCAACTATTGAACTAGGGTTGCCACCTTGCCACATTCCAGAATTGCTATCCCTACCCACCTTAAAAAAAAAAAAAGATAGATGCCCTATAAGATTTGAAAAGGTGTGATCCTCCAAGTGGATAGCCTCCATGCTAGCACTTTGCTATAGTGTTAAATGTTCAGAGGATCCTGCCATAAGTTTTCCTGGAATACTAAAAGTTGGGACTTTTGTCAGCTGCATAACAATACACCACTCAACATAATGCAATGCTTGGCTGCTTCCCTGGATGCAGCAGAGTTGGACCAACACAGCAGCATAGCCAGAGGAGGAGAGGAGTTGATTCCTGTGTGCTAGCAGTGACTGGGAGAAGGCAATGGTTGTTGGCTATGGCTTGAGAGGGCTGAAGTGCAATGGGATCAGGACAGGAACCTCTAGTGAGAGGCCTCTGGGTGTTCCTTTTCTGTACTTTAGAGGTGGTGACCCTATATTGATCATACCCTGCATATGTGTGGTTCCAGAAAACTGAAAGAGCTGAGTAGTTTAGGCACCTGACTGACTACATCCCTGAAAGCTGTAGGTTTAAGTCTTGCTTGGTCTCACACCAGATGGCTGCCTCAAGTTCATGTATTTGTGAATGGGTGCCTGATCCATTGGGTATGGGAAGTCAAAGCCAGTCTGACATGGCACTAGCCACATCGCTCCCTCTGCACCGTAGGCCACAGAAACTGGTGTGCTTTAACCACACCAGCTCAATGGGTTGCATGGCTTGGAATGAACTTTGACGTTGGGAAGTCAAAGATTCAGAATGAGCTAAAGGCTCCTATGGTTAATAAAAGCCTTGGTCCACTCTCCTCTAAGCAAACCTACCTCCTGATTCCTCGTTAAACATTATACAATGACAGAAGTTATATGGACCTATAGAGCAAGCCTCCCGCTCCTCTATATTTATAAGAAAACTGTGAAGAAAGATAGTGTCAGTTTAACCAGCACTTTAACATTCTTCTCATTACCAGAGGGGCTGGAGTGCAGATAATGCTATGTCTTCTCCATAGGGTAGTTCCAGCAGCATGACATGTACCAATAAATTTAAGTGGAGAGAAGATGATGATAGAGGAGGTTTGACACAGATGGGAGACAGAACTGAGGCATTACAGCTCCAGGGGAAAAAAATGTTTCTTGTGAGAAATTGTTTGTAAAAAAACAAAATCTAAAAACGAATGCAAAGTACTATCAAGCCTCTGGTGCATGTAGGACTCGTCTAAGGGTCAAGTGAATTAATTTTGGGAACCATGTGAATCTTCCAGCCCTTCCGGCCTTGTCAGCCAATCAATCAATGACCTCATTGACCTTCAGAATACCTTGTTAGCTGAGGCCATTGACCGGACAGCTCCCAGGCATCCGCTTCCTGTGCATAGCTGACGCAGAGTTCCATGGTTTACAGATGACCTGCGTCAACTGAAGCAGGAAGAGAGGTGGGTAGAGTGGCGGTGTACTTGTACTGAAGCTGACCAATTAAAATGGTTCCGTCCAACTAGGCCAGGTTCTGCAGGCGGGTCACCAACTCCTCATGGTTCACAGTATCAAAAACCGCTGATAGATCCAGTAGAACTAGTAGGATCATACGACCCTTTACAGCACTACTAGGAGGTTGTGAACAAGGTTACCAACACTGTGTCTGTGCCATAACCCAGACGAAAGCCCAATGTCATGGGATCTAGAAAATCGATGTGGTCCACATGTGCCTGCAGCTACCAGGCCACTCATTTGAGGTTCAAGTGAATTAATTTGGGGAACCATGTGGCTATGCGGGCAGTGGGCAGCAAAGAGGAATTTCTTTGCTACCCTCATATCATCCGCAAAGTCACGTCCAGCTGAGTTTCTCTGGGTGGTGAAGCGGCTGGTCAGTCCGGCCTCTCTCCGCCTGGAACTGGATTCTTCCAGTGCTTACTGTGACATATTTATTGACTATTTTGCAGATAAAATCGCTTGTATCCATCACGATTTTGCTGCTGCAATTGATGCAGTGGAGGTACCTGAGGCTATGAATGCCCTGTTTGGTCCAGTTTTGTGGGATCAGTTTGAGCAGGTATCAGCTGCCGATGCAGTGAAGTTGCTTGGGCCACAACTTGTGAACTCGACCCATGCCCATCCTGGCTGGTGAAAGCCAGTCGGGAGACGTTGGGGCCATTGCTGGCAGGAGTTGTCAATCCCTCCCTTGTGGAGGACACGGTTGCAGGTTGCCTAAAGGAGGCTGTGGTGTGACCCTTGCTCAGGAAACCATCTCTTGATATTGACTCCCTTGCCATTTATTGGCCAGTCTCTAACCTTCCCTTTTTAGGGAAGGTTATTGAACGGGTTGTGGCTCAGCAGCTCCCGGGGCATCTGGACCATGTCGGTTTCTTTGACCCCTGCAGTCTGGCTTCTGTCTGGGTTATGGTTATGGCTCAGAGACTGTGCTTGTGGCCTTGGTCAACGATCTTTGCCAGGAGTTGGACTGGGGTCAGTCACTCTCTTGATTTTTATTAGATCTGTCAGTGACTTTTAACACGGTTGACCACGAGATGTTGGTGACCTGCCTGCGGGACTGTGCCAGGGTGGGCGGAATTGTTCTTGAATGGTTCCACTCATTTCTGGCTAGAAGAACTCAATGTGTGATACTGGGGGATTTTTCATCTTCTCCCCGGGATCTCATGTGTGGAGTCCTGTGGGGATCCATTTTGTCACCTCTCCTGTTCAACGTGTACATGCAGCCCTGGGGGTGATCATGACAGTGTCATCAATATGCTGATGACACTCAACTCTACCTCTCATTTTCATCAGACCCAGGCCCTGCAATCTTGGCATTTGCCTGGCTGTGGTGGGCTATTGGATGAAGTCAAGCTGTCTGAAGCTAAATCCCAATAAGATGGAGGTGATGCTGGTGGTTAAGGATGAGGGAGAGGAGGCCCCTATCATTGATGGGGTGCATCCCTCCTTGGTTCCTCAGGTTCAGAGTCTGGGTGTACTCCTTGACTCACAGCTTCGCCTGGATCCCCAGGTGGCAGCTATGGCAAGGATTGCGTTTTGTAAACTACATCTGGTCCGGCATCTTCGGCTTTACTTCTCGGGCTCTGATCTTGCCACCGTCATCTATGCATTCATCACCTCAAAATTGGATGACTGCAATGCGCTCTCCATGGGGCTGCCATGGGTTGGGGGGGGGGGGTTAATTACCTATATTTGATGATGTTTTTATGTGTTTTATTATTGTTTTACATGTTGTGAGTCGCCCCGGGATGCCGTAGGCATGGGGGGCAGTCAATAAATATAAATAAATAAATTAAATAAATTATCCTTATGCCACCTTCACCTAAATAAGGTAAAAATGAATTGGAAAAAAAATTCAACCAATCAGCATCTTATTTGCCTCTAGCTTAACTAATGCCTGTCCATTTTTACCACTTCCTTCAGAGATCTCTCACCCTCTTGACATGCCTTAACAAATGTCAGGTTAGCAGACCAATCTTGCTGTTTCCTAGGTCTTAAAGCATTATGCCAACCCATGTAGTTCCTATTAATAAGCAAATAACCATTAAACTTGACCATATAACTAAAGGTAGCCCACAGGTAGCATTCTGTGAGGGAGGGGTACAGAACCAGGGGATGGTGGAGAGTGACGGTTCTCTGCTGCTGCCCCCTCCCTCCCAGCAGCGTTAGAGCCTGGCAGTGACAGGAAAGTGGGGGCAGAGGTAGGAAAGGGGAACAACCCCTGTGCTGACTCTGCTGGGGTGGCAAGTGTCACAAGATGTGGCTTCTGAAGATCAGGGCATGCCCCCCCCTCCTAAAAAAATTCTGATTGTTCTCCTGTCTATTGTTATCTTAGTCCTTCCCTGACTTTAGACCAATGCTAAGATTGTTACTCCTCAGCTCTGCCTGAGCACAGGAGGGGGAAAGTCTTTTCTCCTCAGTTACAAGAAATTAATCTGCGAGAGAGGCAAAACCTAACGCATAATATGCAAGAGTGAACTGTGTACGAGATCCAAGTTGTCAGGGTGTCTTATTCAGTGGGTTATGTGAGACATACGACTAAGTCAAAACATAATGGAAATGGAAATGTGTAATAGAAAAATCATCCGTGAATCTCAAACTCCAAAATAATGCATGCTGGGGAGGGGGCGATAATAATCCTAACTATTACGTACACAATGCTGGATTGTAAATTGACTATCACCATTCAGGAGATAGAGCCCGGAGTCACCATTGATAGTTCACTGAAAACATCCGCTCAGTGCACACAGCAGCAATCAAAAAGGCAAATAGAATGATGGGAGTTAATGGTGTTATGGATCTAGTCTTCTCCAGCTGCCCCGGGGAATGTAACTCCCTGTTGGGATTCATTCCCCTGGAATGTAACTCATTGTATAGGGCCATCAGCCACACCTAAGCTTGCCTGCCAGCCTTTTGTCTAATGGTTTTGGCCAGGTGGGGCCAGCTACTGGCTGGGCAGTGTTGAGTACTGAGCAAGACGGCTTTCAGTTCGAATGAGGGCAAAGATCTACAGCTTAGGAGGAGGTTGCATGCTAGAATTTGGGGGCAGAAAGCTTTAGAGAGAGAGTGTGTGTGTGTAACAGCCTTCTAGGGAACCCCTGAGGCACTGGACCTGGAGGGTTCAGCAGGACCTGGCTGAAGGAGCTGGCAGCTAGTCCCAGCCATTCCTCTCACGTTGTACATTTGTAAATAAATAGATTCATACCACACAGTGAGTCCCCAGTTTCTCTCTCCTGTTAAAAGGGACACCGACCCAGCAAGACTGCCCCCTGGAACTTCCAGCCTCTCAGGGAAGTGGGGTGAGCAACAGTAGCAACAAGAAAGAAAATCAAATGGAAAATATCAAAACATCTCTATGGGCATTTTCAGACAAGACACTCTCTACCACCACCCACCCACTATATGTGGTGCAGGGCTGCAGTATTGCCCTATGGGTGCCCTGTAACATGTATAGTGGGTGGGAGTGTATTGTCTGAAAATGCCCTATATAAATCCACACTACACGCACACTTTGAATAGTAGGCCCTTTTCACACAGACACTCTAACACTGATAAAATGGGTGTTACATTTTATTATACATGTTGCAGGGCACCCATAGAGCACACCTGCAGCCCTGCAACATGTATAATAAAATGTAACATCCATTTTATCAGTGTTACAGTGCCTGTGTGAAAACGGCCGTAGATGCAGTACTGGTCACCCCATCTTTAAAACGATATAGTAGAAATGGGAAGGGCCACCAAAGATAACCATAAGTATGGAATGGCTTCTATAAGAGGAGAGGCTCTAAAGATTAGCACTCTTCAGATGACTGAAAGGGTTGTGACAGAGATTTATAAAAATTATGAATGGTGTAGAGAAAATAAGTGGGGAACTGTTATGCAAACATGTCAGTGGCCAGGCCTCTGGGGAGGACTGAGAGCATCCTATTCCCACACTACACCCAGTGCCCCACCCCCACCACGATGGGAAGCCATCAGGTCATGGCGAGCCATAACGAATGGCCTGCTGTGGACTGCTTTGGCCCGACTGGGCAGATGGTAGGCCAGACTGTGACGCCGGAGGTCTCTGGGACCACAGTCCGGGCTCACTGCTGACATGCCCGAGAGCAATCCTGGGCAAACATCTGGCAGGGCAGTAACAAAAGTGCCAGTGGCTCACAGGCCAAAGTGGTGTGTGTGTGTGTGTGTGTGTGTGTCTGTGTTGGGGGTGTTTTGGCACAGCGGGTGTAGGTTTACACGGACACCCACGCACCTACACCTACCTACATCCATGGAGCATCTTTCGTTCTGTCGGAAGACTCCGTGGGTGGAGGTGGGTGTGCAGCGGGATGTTGGTGGGTGTGTGGTGGGAGCGCGCATGCACAAACACCCACCACCCATGGTGTTTACACAGGCGCACACTCACCGCACACCCATCCCCTCACCCACTGGCAGCCGTATACACAGTCTGTCCCCCCACCGCACACCTGCCCGAACACCGAGCGGCGGGGGGGGGCTGTCCGTGTAAAAACGGTCTATCAGGCAGCAGGTTTAAAACAGACAAAAGGATTTCCACACACACACACACAATGCACAATTAACCTGTGGGACTCACTGCAATAGCATGTTGCAAAAGCCACTAGTATAAATGGGTTTCAAAAAGGATCCGCTCATGGAAGAAAAATAGATCAACGGTTATTAGTCAACAGAGTGGATGGGCTGAAACCTCTGACAGCTAGAAGCTAGTAGGAGTGAACAAAAGGGAATGGATAATGCTTCCGCTGAAACATCCGGTGTAGGCCACTGTGAGAGACTCAGGATATCAGCGTTTGAGCTTTCTTCTCTGTTGTGTGAGGATGCTCCTTGATCACAACTGCCGCACATTTTTTCTCACCTCACTCAAAGGTCTTTGCCTCAATGGGCAAATAGCCCAGATGCTGGTAGCTTGTAAGGTTATAGTTAACACAATATGGAGTTACAGAGGAAAGTCATGGCTGTGTTCTTGTCAACCAGGAGTTAAATATTGTGTATGGGTTGCCAAAAGAAAAATATAATAATTGATAACAACAACTGCGATAAGGATAATCAAGGCTCATGCTTCTGAACATATTCTAATAGCCACAAAAGCCAGGAAGGGGGGGTGGGAAATCCAGTACTGCCATGCACAGCACTGCATAGTTGGCCAGATGAACTGTGTGAGTAAAGAGGAGAGGTTCACTTTTCTCTGAATATCAAATATTAGTCATTACCTGACTTTCTGAGCCCATGGCTTCACCCATCCACTGTGAATTGGCCATTAGGGTGGCCCTTGGTCCTGTTTTACACAGGACAGTCCTGTTTTTTGAAGGGGTTGTCTGTTGTCCTGGATTTTCCACATGCTTCCAGTGCTGCCACTTTCACACCCACATGCATTCATCCCCCAGAAGTCATGGTTTTGGATCCATATTTCCCACCACCTCCATTCCCCTGGGCCCTGGAGTGCTACTCAGTGGCCTCAGACAGCTTGATTGAAGCACCCCACACTCCCACCCACACCCTGGAAGTCATGATTTTGGATCCATATTTCCCTCCAACCCCATTCCCCGGGGCCCTGGAGTGCTACTTATTGTCCTCGCAGGGCTTGGTTGATGCACCACTACTGCTGAAGCACCATGGTGGCGTGGGGGTGGACCCCATCAGACACCCCCGCCACACGGCATCTCTGTGTGTGCCCCATCTCACCCACATTAGCCTTCCCCCACACGGAGCAGCCCAGATTTTTCTACAATGCTCTGTGAGTGGCCATGAGTGGGTGGTGCATGGATCATGGGAGCATATACTCCCTCACGCCGTCAGCATTTGTTTGGATGTGTGTGGGATGGATGGACCTGCATGGCTGCTTCTTGTTTAAAAATGTTCTGTCTCTAATAGACAGAGCGCATGGGCTTGGGTCAGTGTTGCTACCTCACCGAGTTTCTGCACGTTTTGACCCAGAGTCTCCAGGCTCCAAGTGTCTTTGGGTCTGCCAGGGGTATCCATGGCTAACCTGGAGAATTGGGGCTTCTGGGGGCAGAAATTCCTGCCACCTTTCTAACATAGCCCTGCCCCTTACAGTGCTTCATGATGCCACAATGCTCCATTAGGGATAGGATTATGCAGAAAGGGGTGTGAGAACCCCTTTGTCCTGCCCCCTCTGACATGGTCCTGCCCTTTCCAGGTTTCCTCCCAGAAGGTGGCAGGCTGACAGCAGCCCTAGTTTGGGTTTGCTGTGATCTCACCTTGAGGCTTGACTACTGCAATGCGCTCTACGTGGGGCTGCCCTTGTTCCTGGTTCGGAGGCTGCAGCTAGTGCAGAATGCAGCAGCCTGGCTCCTGTTGGGGATGGGTCGTCAGGAGCACATAACACCTGTGCTCCGGACTCTGCACTGGTTGCCAATAGTGTGCCAAGCCTGGTTCAAGGTACTGGTATTGATCTATAAGGCCCTTCACAGTCTGGGCCCCTCGTACCTCAGGGACAACCTTGCCCTCCGTGCCCCAGAACGGCTCCTTCAGTCTGCCAGGGGTGCCTTCTTGGAGGTCTCCCGCATTAAGCAGGGGGCCACAATGGAGAGGGCGTTCTCGGTGGCTGGGCCGTGTCTTTGGAACTCCCTCCTGGAGGAAGCTCGCCTGGCCTCAAGCCTTTTAACATTCCGATGGGCTTGTAAAACCTGGCTGTTCGCACAGGCCTTGGGGGGGGGGGGGGGGGGTTAGGGTTTTAGTGCCACCCTATCCTTATTTATTCTTTTATTTTGTCCTAACCCTGTTTTTTAAATTGTTTATATTATGATGATTGTTTTATATTTATATTATTGTATTTTTTACTCTTTTAAAATTGTTAGTTGCCCCGAGCTGTTTTTACAGGAGGGGCAGGGTATAAATTGATAAATAAATAAATAATCCCCACAGTTCAGCATCCCAACAAAGAGATCGTGGCACTGCCTCCACACTCTTTAGCCCCCTTTAGCACTGTAATGCCGGGACAAGTTGGAGTGACTACATACCCCCCAGAGGTGTCTTGATTTACCTGGTCATTAGCCCTGCCTCAGACATAGGGAATGAACTAGTTTAAAGATTACACCGCCTTAAATTAATTAGCACATAATTATGTAAATTAGGAAGGGCATTTTTGCTCCCATTATTGTGGGGAGAAATTTTGCTTTGACTGAACTGTGGGAAGTATATCTATATTGTTAAAAGGATTTTGAATTCTTTGCATTCTTTGAACTTGAGGGCACGGCTTCTGGAGTTTGGCATGCGTTTTATCCCTCATTAGGCAAGTCAAATGTTAGGAGATATTGACATGTGATATTGGGCATTTTTACACACACGTTATAGTTCTGGATTTTTCAATCTTCTGGGTTTACAAGTCCACAAGTAAGTTCTGGATGCATTTTTCACACACACACACACTGCCCTGAGGCAGCCTAAAGTAGCTGTAGATGTGACAGGCTGCCATGGAAACCAAGTGACCACAGCTGCCTGGAGTAAAGCAGTTTACCAGAACTTTTTACACACAAAAGTTCTATGCAGAAGTTCAAAGATCCAGATGTTTAAGATCTGGGTGAGTGATTTAGGCACACAGACAGTTCAGGATGTAACAGCAAACATGCAGGAGAAATGTGTGTATAAAAACACCCATTGTCAGCACAGCTGGTTGCAGTCAGGCCTTTCCCTCTGGTGACTATGATCACAATCCTACCAGGGGGTGCGCATTTCTGGTCTTTCTAGACAACTAGAAAGATGTTACTCACTGTTCTTCATGGCACAGAAGCCTAGGCTTGTAAGCATCTGAGGGCACAAGTCCTCAATGGCAGGCTAGGATTTGTTGAGCTGAAGCCTCCTGTGCAGAGCTTTTCTGGTGAAGCTCACTCACAGCCTGCTGTCCTCTGACCTAGTTCACCGAGGAGCCTGGGCCCTTCCTTCTTTGGACTACCCTAAAGGCGTGCCTTGCTTTTCTCCATAGAGTAAACCACGAGCTGGAAAAGTCTAACTGTCCTGGGAAGACCCTTGGAAGTTCCTTCATTTTGAGGGAAGGGATTGGGAATGAGTTGTGAATGAATGGGTTTCTATGTCCACAGTTTCATTCTCCTCAGCCTCTCCTGGCTGCACCCATTTCTTTTTCCTCTCAGGCAGAAGACCTTCCCTGGGCAGTCTGGTAAGGTCCTTGTTTCCTCTCAGGAAGAAGTTTAAAAGTAAAAGGCTGTGGTTAGGGGCCTTATCAGTAAAGCCATGTCCATTAGCCCCAGTGTGTGTGTGGGTGGCAGTTACATATAAATGAAAATGTGGTGTTGGCTGGGAGTTACCTCCCTTCTGTATAGATATTGTTTGAAAATGCATTACGGTCACATGAACAGTGCTGCAGTGTGATGTCTTTGTTTCTACCATCATTAAACTGGCTTTGTTGAAGGGGTCCCTGCTGTGTAACCAGCAGGCTGGTACTAATTAACACAAGAGTAGATTTGTGGCCTGAGCGCCAGTTCCTTCACTGTGGGTACCTCAGTACCCGAAGGTGCCTAAGGACGTGCCTTAGGATTCCTTTCCAAAGATGGCATCCCACTACCAGGCAGGGAGCACAGCCAGAGCATATAATGCTCCTTCTAAGATGGGCTTTGAATTTGCAAGACCCGGGGCAAAAAATAAAATTCAGGGCCCCAGTGGCCCTGCCCCCATAACCACACCCCTTAGGAAAGTAAAGAAGTTGTTTTTGTGAATCCTTGGTCTGACCAAATTGAGTAGTCTTTCTGAGATGGTGACTTGTGTGTGTGAATGAGAGGGGGGAGGAGTGATTAAGTTAGGGGGCTGATTGTGTGTGTGCATGACAGAGGAGGCTGGTTGTGTGTGTGATGGGCGTGAGTAGCTGTAAACTGGCTGTTGAAGGTTTAGCAATTCATCCACATCACCCAATATTTAAAAAGGGCTCTAGAGGTGATCCTGGAAACTACAGAGCCTGACAGTAGGGCTGGACAACCTGGTGGAAACGGTTGTTGAGAATGGTTGTTGAGAACAGATTTACTGGGCATATTGATAAACATAGCATAGTGGGGAAGAGTCAACACGGATTTAGCAAAGGAAAGTTGTGTCTCACTAATCTATTGGAATATTTAAGGGGGTAAATTATAGGGCTGAAATGAGATTTTTGCCCTAGGTGAAAATCTCATAGAGAGTAAACTTCTTGATAAGATTTCCCATCTCGAGAATCTCACAATAATCAGCGATCTTGCTGGCGTTCTTGTGAGATTCTCAAAAATGGCTGCTGGGCAGCCACATAGGTGAAGAATGACCACGGCAGCCATCTTGTGCATGCACAGAATGTTTTTAAGATTTTTAAAAATCTCATGAGATTCTTGAAAATCTTGGTGAGTTCTCAAAAGATCTCACTGTGGGCTGCAAAAGTCTCATGTGTTCTTGTGAGAATTCAAAACATTCTTGTTTCAGCCCTAGTAAATTAGCATGTGGATAATGGCAAGCCGGTCAATATAACGTATCTGGAGTTTCGCAAGGCATTTGATAAGGTCCCTCATGAGAGACTCTTGAGAAAATTAAACAGTCATGGGATTTGAGGCAGTGTCCTATTGTGGGCAACTGGTTAAAGAATAGGAAACAAAAGGTAGGACTAAATGGTCAGTTTTCACAATGGAGAGAAGTAAATAGTGGAGTGTCCCAGGGATCTGTATTGGGATTGGTGTTTCTTTAATATAGTCATTAATGATCTGGAAAAGGAAGTAAAGAGTGAGGTGATAAAATTTGCAGATGATAAAAAGTTATTCAAGGCTGTTAAAACAAAACCTGACTGGACTGTGAAGAATTGCAGGAGGATCTTGTGAGACTGGATGCCTGGGCATCTAAATGGCAGATGAGATTTAATGTGGACAAGTGCAAAGTGACGCACATAGGGAAAAACAATCTAAACTACACATACACAGTGCTGGGTTCTAAACGAGGGGTTTGTGTTGCAGCCTAGAGCTCTGTCTTCTAGGTTTCACCAGGGGGGCTGCAGCTGCCGGAGCTCTGCCTCCTCAGTTTCATGGGGAACGGGGGTTGCCTTGCAGCCAGGAGCATTCTCACCAGCGGGGCAACTTTGCTTTGCTTTGCTTTGCCTTATGCTGCCACCCAAAGGGCTTCCCCTGTTGGTGAGAATTCATAGGGCAGCAGCATAAACCAAGAACAACATGAATTTTTGTTCATGCTGTTCCACCTTGGGATGAAGTTGCAATGTTACCCCGGAGTTGATTTTCCCCACGGTTCACTATAATGGGTAGAATCACCCAGTGCTCTCTCTCATTGCCAGACCCTGCCTCCCTGCTCTAGCAGAGTTTAGCTGTCCACCCGCTGGCAATCTCTGGTGGGCACAGGAGATCTTGCTTGCTCAGCGAAAGGTGGAAAGATGGTGCAGGGAAAGCTTTACTTGCTCTGCCTCCCTCCTGGCTGTCCTATTTATGAATAGAGGATAAAGGCCTGGATGTTTTTTCTGTTTGAGTTTTCTGCTCCAACGCAAAATGTCTTGTACAAGTTAGAGCCTTCTTGAAATAAATTCCCACTGTCCACAGCTAATGCATAACAGAGCAGATGGGGGAAGGGGTGCTTGCAGGGCTGGGTCCAAGCAAGTCCAGTCTGCAGTTGCACAAGACCCGTGCATTGGGAGAACCCTGCAGGGGCTGCCAATATGTGAGCTGCCATGTGGGCAAGGGGGAGCGGGGTAAAAGTTTTTTAAAATAAAAATAAATTAAAAATAAAACTATGGGGTCCATGAACAAACTTGAAATAGCAACATGAGTGAAAAGCTCTGATGTAAACAGACTTACAGGGCCTCAAGCACAAGGAGTCCTGGCCTGTGGAGGGCCCACAGTGATTCAGGGCCCCCTAATACATGGGGCCCGCAAATATGCTAGAACATCATAATATACCTATGAGGCTTGCAAAGCAGGGAGCTCCGCCCCTTGAATGTTTAATTGAACATTGCAAGTGAAGTACGGTAGTATTTTGCTTTTCCTTATGGGGGAATCAGTGTGTCTAGACTGTGAAGAATTGCAGGAGGATCTTGTGAGACTGGGTGACTGGACATCTAAATGGCAGATGAAATTCCCTTCCTATGTTACCAAGGAGCTTACACCACCACTTTGCATGGAAACCTAACTTCTCTGGATCTGGCACTGGGTGCTTGGCTCCCCCAGTATTCAGTTGCTTTTCTGGGTTGATCCCACCACTCTTGGTGCTCACGAGGGAAGGAGATCTGTTGCTGACAGTAATGTAGAGCCTCAGAGGATGGGGCTTCTGTGGCCCTTACTTCGATGTTCCCATGTTGCCTGTGGTACGTAAGGGACAGATCTGCTATGCAGTTGTTATTGGATGCTGCAATATAGCTCTTTAACAGGTCTCTCCACTGTAGCTCAAAAGCCAGGAATATTTCCCTCCTTGTTTATTTCTCAAGGAAAAGGTTAATGCAAACTGAGAACAAGAGACTATCACTAAGCCCTGTCCAGGAAGGGGTAGCTGCAGTCGGAGGAAGAATGGTGTTCCTAACAAATCAGGGCAGTGTAAATACATCCCCAAATGCCTTTTGCTTGGTGAAAATAAGAGAAATCTTCTCCGAACCTGTTCTACTAACAAGCGATGGAAGGGAGAGGGGAGTGTGTGGAGGAAGGAGGGGGAGATGTTATTCCCAGGCAGATTTTGCTGTGAGTTAGCCAACCAAAATGCTGCCAGTGTAATTCAGATCATTCTCCAAGCCAGTGGAGGAGGCATCGACTACAGATGTGAGTAGCCTTGGGACCAGCACCCTTGGGCAGTGTCAGAAGCCAGGCTGAGAGAGAACATTGGCAGGTTTTCCTTTGCTCGCTGTTAGGAAAACCTCTCTGTTAGGCTTCACTAACTGAATATTCTCTCCTGCCCCTCAGATCATGACTTACAAGAGGTCTCTTCCAGGGGGTAGGAAAGAAGGCTCCACATGAAGCCCAGTAGGTATAGATGCGCAGACTGGGAATCATGATGAGAAACACTAAATAGGAAGCTCCACTGGAGACTTGAGTCAATTGAGGGATCAACACCTTCCAACCCAAACAGGAGAAAGCAGCTGCCGTCTGCAGACCAGTCTATTGCCGTGGTTAGGCAAGGAGACGAAGGCTCTGGCCTATCAGGGAGCATAGCTGGAGAGCGACCAGTGATGGCAAGGCCAGCGCTCCCTTTTACAACAGCCTGATCTGCAGAGCCACCTAGTGGGCCTTCTTCCAACCCTCTTAAAGTCTGGCTAGTGCAACTACTCTGTGGCACCTGATTCGGCATCAAGTCTCATTTTAGAAATGTATTCTCCATGAGAGTGGATGACAATGCCTCTTAAGCAAGAGTGTTATCAACAGCCAAATGAAAGCATGAAGTTTTTGACTTAGGAACAAGTTTTTTGAGATGGCTCAGTTAACTTAAACTGTGAGAAGAGACAAAGGGTGTGAACTCACATGTAACTCTGCTAAACTTCAAAGTCCCGGGGCTCCGGAAGCTGTATAAACAGCCCGGATGATCCCCCGGATTACTGTTGCGTGTGAGTGAGGTACTCCAATTTCCAGCCCCGCTTTAAACTCTGATCTGATGTATTTGTAAGTGGTCAAGAGTGGGTCACAGGAGCACGCACCCACCCACACCACATTCACACGGGCAGCTGGAATGGGTGGTGAATGGGTGGACATGGGTGGTTGCGTCTTGTTTAAAAATGGCCAATGAATAGGGAACTACTGTTTGTCATTTCTCATAAGGGCCCTTAGGTGTGGCCCTTAGTGGGACCGGGTTGGGGGGGGGGCTTTTCTTGTTGTTTTAAAGGGGGATTGGGGTGGGGATGGGGTGTTTTCTTTATAGGGGGGGGGGAACAAGGGGACTGGGTTAGGGAGGGAAGGGCTGACCCCCTCAGTGTGAGGGAGGGTTGCAGCCCTTTGAGAGGGAGGGGGGTCTCACTTGTGGAGTACCGCAGGGTTCCATCTTATCGCCTCTTGTTCAATGTGTACATGCAGCCTTTGGGAGAGGTTGTTAGGGAGTATGGAGTGAGATGTCATCAATATGCTGATGACACACAGCTATCTCTCTCATTTTCTTCCGACTCAGGCCCAGCAGTTTTAGTACTTACTCGGTGTTTGTTCGCTGTGGGGGATTGGATGAGGGCGAGCCGCCTGAGACTAAATCCTGACAAGAAGGAGGTGATGGTTGTGGGGAAGGCCGAGGGAGTGGTGACGCCCATCATTGATGGGGTCCGTCCTCCTCTGGTCTCTCAGGTCCGGAGTTCGGGGGTGCTCCTAGACACACAGCTCCGCCTGGATGCCCAGGTGGCAGCTGTGGTGAAGGGAGCATTTCGCCAGTTACACCTGGTGCGTTGGCTTAGGCCGTATGTCTCTGACTCGGATCTGGCCACAGTCATCCATGCTTTTATTACCTTGAGAGTGGATTACTGCAACGCGCTCTACGTGGGGCTACCCTTGGTGCTGGTTCAGAAGCTGCAGTTGGTGCAGAATGCGGCAGCCCGTCTCTTGACTGGGACAGGCCGACACGAGCATATTACACCGGTGCTTCGCTGTCTGACGATAGGTTTCCGGGCCCAATTTAAGGTGTTGGTGTTGACCTTTAAAGACCTAAACGGCTTGGGCCCCGCCTATCTGCAGGACCGCCTCACCCTCTGGGTCCTGGATCAACCCCTGTGGTCGGCTGGGGGTGCCCTCCTTGGGGTACCCCGGGTGTCTACTATGAGGAGGGTGTTCTCTGTGGCTGCACTGTGGCTGTGGAACTCGCTCCCGGAGATCTACTTGGCTGCCGGCCTCCACTCTTTTCGCAGACAATGTAAGACCTGGCTGTTCCGCCAGGCCTTTCCTGAGGGAGATGGGGTGGGTAGGTTGGGTTGGGGGGGTGGGGATGGGGTTTTATATTGTTTTTAATTGTAATCATTTATTGTTCATTAAATGTTTAAAATGTTTTAAAGATGTTGTGAGCCGCCCCGCAATGCCTGACGCAGGAGGAGGCGGCATATAAATTTTACTATAAATCAATTAATTTAATTAAATAATACTAAAAGTATTATTTAATACTGAGGAAACTAGCTCCAGAGTTAAAACACACACAAGGGAACATCTTTTCACACAACACACGGTTAACCTGTGGTTGTGTGAAAAGATGTTGCCATTAGATGTTGTGAAGGCCAGTAGTATAACTGGGTTCAAAAAAGATTAGCTAAATTCCTGGAGGATAAGTCCATCAATTAGCTAAGAAGCACCTCCTTGCCTTCTCATTCTGGCCAGCACAACCTTATTACTATGCCAGGGAAGGAACACAGGACCTCTCCTGTTTCTGGGGAGTGAAGAGTATAGGACATTACAGGCTTCCATCTCATACCAAAGGCTGAGAGCCTTTTTAAACGAGCGCTCGCAAAAGCGTGAGCGTGGCTTCTCCCGCATGCCTTGTAAATGCGCATGACACATTTACAAGACACTGCAAAGCCGTCTTCTCCCCTGGACCGCGTCACTCTCCACGACGCGTTTGATGTTTAAAAGAGCATTAAACCCGTCCCAGAGTATCTTTGCCCTGCGCGTCTCTCTGTGATGGGCCACTGCGCATGCGCTCACTACCAAGCAGAGCCGGATGTGACCAGAAGAGAGGAACACGCCGACAGCACGATCTCCAGCAAGCAAAGACTGATCTGCTGGCTGCTGCCAAAAAAAGGAAAAGAAAAAAGCTTTTCCCGGGAACAGACGCTTGCAGCCCCTAAAGGGAGCACTTGCTTTGTGCCCAGGGCGGTAAGTTGAGACAGCCCCCCATCCCCCAGAAGATCTGGGTCCCATCTGGGAGGCTCTTGCGGTTGCGGCTTGGGGGAAGAAGCACAGTTTCTCCCCAATCTCGGGAGCCTGCTCCTCCTAGCAAGGAGGGGGATGGAAGCGCTGCCTGGAGGAGGCAGTTGCCTTAGCCGTATCTCCCCCCTTGCAGAAGTGGGGACTTCACGGTTTGCAATATCAGGGCAGGGGAAATGCCTGGAGGAGGTAGTCAGCTCCATGGCTGTTTCCTCCCCTCCCGTGGGTGTAGCTACCATGGCGCTGGGGGGGGGGGGGCACATGTACGCCTGGGCCCTGCCCTGGGGAACGTAGGCTGGGGGGGTGCAGCAGGGGCTTGATTTTTAAAAAAAAATTAAAATCGGGTCAGGTGATGGGGGCACATTTGTGAGAATGTTTGGAGCCATCTCAAAGAACCTTATTTACAAGGTAGCAACCTTCTGTTCTTTGAGTGGCTTCTCCAATTCTCACAATAAGGGGGGGGTAGGAAACGGCCGCAGAGCCGATTACCTCCTTCTGCAAGGGGGGACTGCACTGTGGCGTGGGGTGTGGAGAAAAAACGGCTGAGCCGACTGCCTCCTCCAGGCAGCGCTTCCATCCCCCTCCTTCACCTGAGCCACGGCTGCACCAGCGCTTCCCTCCAGCGCTACTCTCCTCAACTCAGCAGCCAGGTTGAGGAAAGTAACACTGAAGGGAAGCCTCACAGCGTGGGTGCACCCGATCCCAGTTGCTCCTGTCGGAGCCCCAACAGCACCCGGACCTTCCTGGGGGTGGGGTTTGTCTCAACTCACCACCCTGGGCTTTTCCTGGGAGAAGCGGTTATTTCTTTTCTTTTTCTTTTTGTGTGAGTGGCCGGGGATCAGTGGTGCTGGTGTGTTCCTCTCCTCTCGGCGTCTGATATCCTATCTGGTGGTGAGGCAAAGAAATGCGCGGGCCAATACTAAAAGTGGATCCAGCATTTAAACGGGGGAAGCCACCTTGAAAGACAGCAGATCGCTGATGCGGATATGAGGGGGAAGGATTCCAGGGCCTGTTTGACGCGTGAAAGACATGGCTGCAAACTGCGTGAAGCATTTAAAGAAACAGGAAGAAAGGCGGCTGTTTAAAGGATCAGCTGCGAATTTTGTCTTGTTTAAAAGTGCCCTGAGTTTGGCGCAGAGACAAGTAACTTTTTCATTTCTGTTGGTGAAGTTTTGAATATGTACAGTTCTATGCCAATGGTTTAAGCCCTGCCAGCATTGAATTGCTGGGAGAGGGTGAGGAGGGGGGCTATCCTGCTGCCAATAGGCACCAGGCCAGCCTTTCTCTCCCACATCCAGATTTGGGGTTGTCGTCGTTGCAGAGTAATAACTGATTCACAATCAGTAAGGACAAATGCAGTTGAAGGTTTAAAAACAGAGCTTTACTTAAGCTTTCCAGGCACAGATCCTTAGTTGCATCTAACTAGTAGTAAGACCAAAATGGAGACTGAGACAGTGAGAGAGAGAAGGGAAGAAGGAGTGGTTACACAAAGGAATTCAGCTGTAAAAAACCCCATCTCCCTTCCATGTACACAAACTTAGCAGTGCCATCTGGTGGCTCTAGTCAATCACTGTTCCTAATACAGCAGGCATTAACTTATGGATGTTGAGTATACCAACACCCCTTCTCAACAGACAGAAGTTAATCTAGTAAACCCATTTTACTTAGTAGCTTTCAGTGGCGCTCTCCTGCTAAAGGATTTGTCAGGACATCTGCTACCATGTCTTCTGTAGCTGCCTTTGTCCATTTGTTGTGTTCCCCTTCTGACGTTTGTAACACGTCTTCCTGTGTTGATGGCTCAGACAGTCTGTCAGTACTTGCTTTGTAGGACAGGCGGGTGGGTGGTTTGCCTTTATTTTCCCTAGTAGATCTTCGGATTTCAACATCTGCAGGCGATTGGGTTTGTTCCTGCATCTCAGCTGAGCTTGTACTGATTTCAGCTATTTGTTCAGGACACTCTTCTCCTCCTGATTCAGGACATGCTTCTTCTCCTGATTCTTGTAAGGACATTACACTGTTGCTTGGGTTTTCTTTGAAAGTCACGCTACTGCTGATAGTTACTTTGTCTGTGTGTGGGTTGAGGATTCTGTATCCAACAACAATCCCTTCCACAGCTCGGTTTTGTAGTTTGGATGCAAGGCATACGTGTATATTCCGGAAGAGAAACGCACCAAACACTTTGTGTCCCACACTAGGCTTCTCTCCATGCCAGAGTTCATACGGAGTTTTACATGCTGCTCTTGAGTAGAGTCGGTTCTGTAGATATGTTGCCGTAACTACTGCCTCACCCCAATATTTTTCTGGTAGTCCGGAGTCCATAAACATGCACCTGATCATTTCTGTTAAGGTCCTGTTCTTTCTTTCAGCTACCCCATTTTGCTCGGGTGTGTATGGTTCCGTCTTCTGGTGCTCTATCCTGTGGGCTCTCAGGAAGTCTTCAACTCTCTTTCCTGTGTATTCACCTCCATTGTTGGTTCGAAGTATGAGCGGCTTGCATTGGAATCTGTTGCTTGTCATGGTTATGTAGTCCCTTAATTTTTCCAGTACTTCATCCTTATGCTTCATGAGGTATGTGACTGTGTATCTTGAGTAGTCGTCTATGAATGTCGCTATGTATCTGTTCCCTCCAGGTGTGGGTACTTTCATGGCACCACACACATCGCTGCGCATGAGGTCAAGTGGCTCGGAGGTTCTTGTCTGGCTTGCCTTGGGGAGGGTTGTTCTGGTGGCTTTAGCTTTGATACAGCATTCACATCTCATGGTCAAGGGACATGCTGTTACTCTCAGGTCTTTTGTCAGCTGCTGTCTTTGCAGTTCCTTTATGCTTTCCAGGTGCCTGTGACCCAGGCGTTGATGCCACAGATGAATGCAGTCCTTGTGTTGCTCATGTGCAGTGAGTTTTGCTTGTTCCTTGGTTGCACTCAAGCAATACAGGTGCTCATTTGCATAGGCTCTGGCTAGGACCCTTGTCCCCTTCTGGATTGTGCATTCATTACCCCGGAACTTTACGGTGAGCCCTTTCTCTGTTAAACGCCTAACGGACGAGTCCTCCCTCTAAGCCAAGTACACACAGCACATTCTTTACTGGTATTGCTAGTGTGCCTCCGTGTGGCTTGTTGTAACTTAGAATTCCTTCGCCAATACCTTCTGCAGTGACACTGCTTCCATCAGCGAGGTATATCTTTTCTTTGTTGCTTGGGTCCAGTACCGTGAAAAAGTTCTTGTTGCTGGTCATGTGACTCGTGGCTCCAGAGTTGACACACCAGTCCTGTGATGAGTTGGTCTGTGTTACTCTAAAACATCCACTCCACTGTTCTGTGGTTGTGTCACTGGTTGTAGTCTTGACCCTTTGCGTAGGCATTTGTGGAGATCGCTTTTGTTGTTCTGCTTTCCATATGGAGCAGTCTTTCTTTAGGTGTCCTCCTTTCTTGCACAAAAAACATGCCCTTGTTTCCTTCTTGTGCAATCTGTTATCTGCAATTCTCAGGGCACTTTCCTTTATCCTGGTCCTGATTGTCTTGCATGATTCCTTTCCTATGCTGGAATTCATCCATGAGTCTTCCTTTTACAATTCCAGTGTTAGTTCTGCCTCAGGCCTTGTTTCTATGGTGTTTGAGGGCGCTGTATGATTCAGGCAGGCTGCAGAGAAGTAAGGCCGCCACGTGATTGTCTTTTATCTCTTCACTGATGCCTCGCAGTTGTGCTACCACTTCCAGCATTGAATTTATGTGATCCTGCATCTCCTTCCCTTTACCAAGTCTCATCTGGTAAAGTTTCCTTAGGAGAAACAGCTTACTGTTCAAGCTGGTCCTTTCATGCAGCTTCTGCAGTGCATTCCACATGCCCTTGCTGTGGCATCCTCCCTTATGTGGATTAACTGGTCATCTTCTACTAGCAGGCTTATGGTTGCTTTTGCCTGTCTGTTCTTTCTGTCCCACACCTCAGGGTTTGCTGCAGGTCTGTCTGTGGTGATCACCTCCCACTGGTCATCTTTGGATAGGAGCATTTCTATTTTGAATTTCCACAACTGGTAGTTTGTGTTATTCAGCTTGCAGACTGAAAGCTTTAATTCAGAGCTGCTGGCCATGCTTGCTTCCCTCCCCTCAGATTGGGATTCTGGTTCTTCTGCTCACTTCCAGAGGAGGCTACTAACTGAGTTTCCTTTGGGCCTCTTTTCCTTTCAGCTCACTTCCAGTCTTTAAGGTTATTCTGGGCTGTTCTGAAGAGGTCTGGGCCCATAACCTGTTGCAGAGTAATAACTGATTCACAATCAATAAAGACAAATGCAGCTGAAGGTTTAAAAACAGAACTTTACTTAAGCTTTCTCAGGCACAGATCCTTAGTTACATCTAACTAGTAAGAAGACAAAATGGAGACAGACAAAGAGAGAGAAGGGAAGAAGGAGTGGTTACACAAAGGAATTCAACTGTAAACCCCATCTCCCCTCCATGTACACAAACTTAGCAGCGCCATCTGGTGGCTCTATAGTCAATTACTGTTCTTACTTCAGCAGGCATTAACTTATGGATGTTGCATATACCAACAGTCATGTCAGGACCCATGGGGAGAGAGATACATGGGGTGGGTCTGAGAGGAGCAGTAGCAGGATTGGGGTGCAGGTCAGTTGGGGAAGCAGGATTGGGGAGGGGAGAGGAGAGCTGAGGAGAGACTTGGTCAGGTACCAGAAACAGTGCATTGTTCAGCCCAGCTTCCTGTTGCCACTTGGCCTCTGGGGGCAATCAGGAGGCGGAGTGTGTGACACAGGCTGGAGCAGAGAGCCTACCAGGCAAAAAACCTGACCTAAACCCAAGGCTCGTCAGCAGTGCTACTGCCACACCAGCTACTGTGCCAGCACTCTCAGGCACGCCCCCAGGTTCACTGCATTTCCCCCCATCGCTGCCAATGGGGGGGAATGCAAAAGAGCACAAGTACCTGCCCTCAGGGGTGCCAGTTTGAGGCCTGGTTCCTTAAAGGGGTTTACATGTAATATTGGCTATGTACAGACCCAACCCCAGCACTGTTGCACCACTTTCTTTGGAGCTGCAGACCCAGGTTTATCAAGTAACCATTTTCACGTTTGTGTGTGCAAATGTGCATGCAGACAAGAATTCAAGGGGCTATCATTGCGTGTAGGAACACCCAATGCTGTTCCCCAGAGGCAGCCTCATATTTGTCAGGCTTCTTCTCCTGGCTGTCTTGGCATTGCTGGTCCAGGCAGGTGGGCAAGATGATAACACCCTTTTCCTGTCATAATGGGTTAGGTCTGAGTAACTGGAAATATGGTACCATTCACAAACAGTGGGTGGGATAATTTCAGAGGATACATCTTAAGCCTTTGGAGGGTTAGGCCAGCCTTTCGAATGCTGACCCTTTCCTGCCTACATAAACTCTACTACTGTCATCTGATAACAAGAGATTTATTTTGACCACTTCCCAACCAGATTCAGAAAAGAGCAGAAAATGCAGAGTTGTTGAGCATAGTCACAAACCCAGCTACAGGACAGAAGCCATGGAGTGTTTCTGACTAACCTTTTCTCTTACACTACCATGTTACCAGCATCCAGGTAGACTGCATCAGAAACAGCAAAATGTTCAGAAAGTACCTGGAACGTTCAGCAACATAGCAGGTGAGGTGAACCTTTAGGGTCACCAGATGTCCAGAGCCAAAAAAAATAGGACATGTTTTTGCCAGGAGGGATTTCAAAACAGACGCTGCATCGGTTCATAAGCCAACTTGGGTAATAAAGCAGGAGTGAAGGCTGCTATAGCTGCTAGCAATTTAGGTGGGCACAGTTCACTTCCAAGCACCAGCTGGCAATTCCTGGGCCAGATTCTCAGTTGGAGTAAGCTGGCAAAACATAATTGAAATCTGTTGACTTACAACAGCTGAAGATCCATCTTCATTGGTGATTCTATTTAACAGGGAAATGTAATTAATATTTTGGGAGTTCTTTCTCTCTTGCTGACACCCCAGCTCACCTCCAGACTAGCCACAACTTGGCTCTCCCATCTGTAGTGTGCACCAACCTCCACTCTCCCTAGGCAGTGTGCCAGGCAGTACCACTGCTCCTGGGAACCTGTACCACCACACCAGCTACTAATCCACCCACTGTCACTACCAATAAGCTGTCCTGACATATCGTTGTCTCTTATCATGCCAGTTATCAAGGTTGCTGAGTGTTTGAATGGCTAGCCAGTAGCTGGTTCGTCTGTTCAACAGACATTTGTCAGCATGGGTTTAATTTTGTCCGTAGCTGGCACAGCATCTGTTTGTAACAGAATCTGCCAGAAATGTTCAACAGTAATCAAGCACTTAAAAGCAAGATATTACTCTCTCTAAAAAAAAAAAAAAAAATGTATCATAGGAAAGATTTGGTGTCTCAAAGCTGGAGGAAAATTCCATTGTGTGTTATGTATCTATGTTCTGTTTTCTTCATCTGAAATTGCCAAGATAAAATGTCTCCTAGATTCTTCTTTCCAAATAAAAACTAGCTAGGGAATGCATCGGATCCCTAGGCCTGTAGTTCCCCATCCCTGGATTATGCAGATGCACCAAACTTGTATCTGTCTATGGGTGTTTTTAGTCAAGCATCTCCCTACCCATTACCCACCCATCACACATTACAGGGCTACATAGGGCACCAATGTGACCTTACAACAAGGACCGTTTTTAAATGGGCAGGGGCTGGGGCTATGTGAGCTCAGTGGAACGCATATGCATTTCGATGTGTGTGGCAGGGGCGGCTGGTGGGTTTTGATGTTGGAGGGGCACTGGGGTAGTAAGGCCGCCAGGTCTAGGGGCGGAGCCAGGGGGACGGTAAGCGGAGCCAGGGGGATGGTAGGCCAGTGGCATGGCATAACCCAGCAGCAAGGAGTTCCCAGGGTTAACATCGGATGGAAGAAAACACAGTCTACATGCACATCAAGCTTAAAATAAATA
>QEPC01000081.1:3118591-3159197 GCA_003113815.1 Sphenodon punctatus
TAATAATAATAATAATAATAATAATACAAATACAATTACATAGTATATGTTTTATACAAAAAAATCAATGCATCTATAAAAAATGCAGTTCCATTGAGTCAACTGAATGCAAAGACATTGCATAATGTACATTGCATGAGATGTATATAACATAATATATACTGCAGTATTGCAATTATAGCTTCACAGCATCCAATAGGATTGCAAATCCATTCTATATACTAAGTACAAAGACATAACTAATTACTACATGCAGCATAGAATATGTTGCATGCATATATATGCATATATATATTAATCACGTGAAAGGTCCAATCCAATATTATCAATAAATACAAGGTTGTTGCCTGACGTGTTGTACTAATATCAATGTCCACACACCAGTGCAGAAGCTCAACATCCCCATATACACAATTGCAATGCACATATCTTCTACTGGTTTTAACTCCCCCATGGTTCTCTAACACATACAAATGACATACATATCTAAAAGAGCCCATTTTGAATATAGGGCTTCAAGATGTAACATAAACTTGCCTTGCAACTACAAAAAAAACACATCATGGCTAATGACTCATCTCTGTAATAAAAATCTGAATTCTTCTGTATCAAAGAAAAACTGACAATTGGTTGTATTCATTGAGACCTCGTGGAATTTGTGTACCCAACCTGTATATCCAATAAGTTTCCCTTTTCTGTAGCAGTTTCTGATGATCACCCCTACCACTTGAGACTACCTCCAAGCACGTAAATTTCAAATCTACTGCTTCATGGTGCATATTCACAAAATGCAGGACCACAGGTTCCTTAAGAACCTTCCATCTGATGTTCCCAACATGTTCTAGAATCCCCACCTTCAACATTTTGGAGGTGTATCCCACATATAGTAGGTTACATGGACATGAAATTGAATAAATGACTGATTTTGTGGAACATGAGAAATGTTTGAGTGGAAATTTTTCTCCTGTGTCTGGATGGATAAACTTTTTCATAGGGATGCTGTATTTGCACACTCCACAGTTGCCACATCTGAAATGACCCCTTGGTAGAGGGGCATAGGGCAAAACCTTTGAATCCTATTTGTCAATACTAACCCCTGTGTGTACCAACATATCCCTGACTGATTTAGTCTTTTTGAGTGCAAACATCGGTTTTCAACTACACCCAGGTATATTTTCCACCAGATGCCAATTTTTCAAAATGGCCTTTTTTATTTCCCCTGAAACTGGATTAAAGGTTATCGGGCAAACCAACCTATCACATGGTTGTTTTGCTTTTGGTATTAATAGTGATTCTCTCGGGCAACCCAATGCTTTGAAGAAACATTTTTTGAGGATTCTGCCTGGGTAACCTGTCTTTCTTAAATCCTCCATACACCCATTAGCCTGCTGCATAAACATGGCATCGCTGCGGCAATTTCTTCTGATCCTAACGAATTGGCTGCCGCTGCCGACAACAGGGAGCACGTCACTTGCAGCAGCACAGGGAGCATGTAAACACTCCCCGCGCGGCTTTTCTCTCAACGCCTTTCTTTTCAGCGCCTCCTATAAAAGCTGCCTTAGATCCCAGGCTGGCATGCAGAAACCAGGCTCTAGGACAGGCAGGGACTCCAGGTTGCTTGAGGAGTGTCCCCCTATGGCAGCAACATGCATACTAGGGTGACTCGAAAAGGATTTTATTCCATAAACCCAGTCCAAACACGGTTCCTTATTTGGGGTTATGTGATTGATTCATGATACTATTTACAATTTTATTAGTAAATATACATTTTTGACGAAATTCAAACTCTTTGTGATATCTAATTCATTAATAACAACCTTTCTTTTTGTACATTTTAGCTTTGAAAAAGGGATTAAGAACTGGGAATAAGGAACCAACTTCAGCCTCATATGATTTATTAAACCCTTCTGACTTTTGGAAGCCCGAATTTTCCCTAATCCTGCGCGCATCCGATCCCATTCCTTTCTATAGGGCCATGAGAGTGCGATTGTTTGCAGGATGGAGTCTTAAACTTATTATCTGACCCAATGTTTCTCTCCTGCTTCCTTTTGCAGATAGTAACAGGACATAAAGGCCCCACGGAAGGAGTAGTAGCTCTTCAAACGCAGCCGGGCTGGAGCCACTGGAGTCTGTCTACCCTCCTAAAAGCTGAACTGACTCCAAACCCCCCTGCTGTAGAGAAACCCTGGCTTTGAGCGGAACTAAGGGCAACGGGAGCTACTTGCAGCAGGGACGGTTATGCGGGCGACCCCAGGAAGCAGAGCAGGCGCGGAGCTTGTCTGTGTGCTTGGCAGAGCAGGCGTGGGGCTGGTGAGAGCTGCAGGCTGCTCCAGAGGAAGGGGGTGGGTTCGGGAGCTTTGAGGCTGCAGCGGGAGAGGGGGGGCTCGGAGAGGAAACACTCGGGGGGCAAGGTGAGGAGAGCAGTCAGCTGAGGCGGGGAGGAATGGGAGGAAGATGCTGAGGCTCCTTAGTGAGAGGGAACGGGGAGAAAGAGGAGGGGTTGCTGAGGTCCCAAGGATGGGGAGCAGTGAGAGAGGGAAGCAGTGTGTGTGTGTGTGGGGGTGTGCTGAGGGGAACAACTGTGGGGGTGCGTGGAGGCAATAGGGGGTTGCTGAGGCTCCATGGTGAGGGGCAAGCTGGGGGGGAGTGCCTGGGTGCTGAGGCTCTATGAAGCAGCATGATGGGGTGGGGGTGCTGAGACCCCAGGGTGGTGAGGAAGGAGTGAACAGAGGGGGATGATGATGCTCTGGCGTATGGGGGGAGCAGTGAATGTGGGAGCAATAGGGGACAGTAAGTGGTGAGCTCAAGGGTCCCTGGGTGAGGGGGAGCAGTGGCAAGCTAGTCAATCTCCCCACTCACCTCCCACCCATTATACATGTTGCAGGGCACCCATAGGGCACCGCTACAGCCCTGCAACATGTAGGGTGGGTAGGTGGGTGTTTTGTCTAAAAGCACCCAGACGAGAGAGATACTGAGGTTGTAGAATTAGGGGAGAGCAGGACATTTGAATGCACTGATGATGCAGGGGGTGGGGCAGGAGAACAGGTACAGACAGTGGGGAGGGATACTAAAGCTTGAAGGGGAGAGGAGAGACTCTATAAGCTGCAAAGTGGGCATTCAGACCTTTCACTTTATCTGCACACACTAACACAGAATTAGTGTCTTCCAGACTCACTTATTTTTTTCCTTGGATCATGTGGAGCAGCACAGTATTATAAAAGTACCTTCTTGCTGAGAGTATTTATTGTTCACTGACTAGCTTAATAAAAAACATAAATAAAAAAAAATACATATAGTGGCATACCAAGGGTGGTTAGTTTCAACCCAGTGGCATTAGTTTCCTGTTGCATGTGGCTAGGTGATCTTAAATTAGTTTTTCAATTTTAAAATATGTTTTTTAATTACACTGGCCAACTATGTGAGCCCCACTCTATCAAGTGACTATTTTACCGCTCTCAATTTAGTGTGTAGTTTTCCTGAATGCAAAAAAAATGGAAACGTAAGAGTAAATTAACCTCACAAATATCCTCCTCTCTCTGACTAACTCTCTCATTATTGTTAGCTTATCACATAGAGGCTTTGGAGTCCCTGTCTCTCCACGTCATCATTCTGTGTGTTGTGTGCTGCTGAGTGAAGCGTAGGCATGGCCCAGGTGGTTGAAGTGTTTAAGACCCTTCGGAATCACTGGAAGAAAACCACAGTTGGGGTCTGCTTGCTCACCTGGGGAGGAAACTGGCTCTATGGAAAACACTGGTAATTATCACCTTGCCTTAAAGAATTATTGTAACAACAAATGTTTGATTTTATTTTCACCAAATCCTTTTGGTGCGATGGCACTTCGATAGCAGTGACAGGGAAAGAGAGGATTATTTAGGAACCTTTTAAATAGAATGGTATTGTGAGTTGCCTGCTGGGCACCAGCAAGGCTGTAATTTCACAGAGAGGTTTTTTTTACAATGGCCTTAAACATCCAGAGTGATGCTGCAGCAGTTTAGCTCTAGGATATGTAGGAGGTTACTGCAGCTCTTCTTATGCACCAATAAATTCATTTGTTGACCAATGGGTACTCTCCTTGGTTCTGTACCTTTTTTACTTTTGTAATGGCCATGTGGCCAAACATAATAAAGTATTTGATTTGATTTGAATAAAATCATTTTTTGTTTTTTGTCAATTACTGGCCTTTTTTTTCTTTTCTTTTTTTAGTCACAGAAAGATTTTTATAAGTCTTTTGGGACAGTAGGGGCCCTTTTCTCTAAAGCGTTTCCTTTTGATGAACTTACTTCCATGATTTTGGAAAGCGCTATCCTATTTTTAAAAACGATTTCTCTTGTCATCCTTTTCTTCTGCCAGTCTTAGAATGGGGTTTGCCCTGTTAAAAAAACAAACAAAAAAACCCCCTTCAAAGTGATATACCTCAACAGAGTGACGTTGCAGCTGTATGGTGTAGTAAAATCTCTCCCTATTATATACACTGGGTACTATATTGTGGTATGGCCAGATACCTAACAGTTGATTTGGATAGCAGTTGCCGGGTTCATCTGAGATGCCTGCGGATGTCATGATGGAATCGGCATTTACGCTGGGTCATGTTTATGGTATGCCTAAAAACATAGGAAATGTACATGTGGAATGGAGGTGGTGAAGGATGTTATCCGTTACACATTGGAGTGCCTTTACTTCATTGATATTAGGAAGAATCACCTTCTGCCCATACTAAGGGAGGTGCCTTTTTTTACTAAACAAGAAAAATTGATCTGGCTGTGTCAACAGGGGAAACCACATGTAATTGTTAATTTGGCAGCTTACGCAAAAAAAGCTGTTGATATAAGAAAGTGTTATTCCATAGTTGCTATAAACTATGCAGGTTGAAGAAATATGTTATTTGGGCAGGCCATTAGGTTGTTATATAATTTTGTTTGTCATTGTTTCATATGTGTGCTAGACGTTTATTGTTTGTTTATTTTTAGTTGGTGCGGCAGATGACAGGTTTATATTTGTGTATAATTTGGTGCAGCAGATTTTTATGATGTGTGTATGTTAATTGTAAAAAATGTATTCATGTTATGGCATTCTGTGTTGGCTATGGCAAGAGCTGTGCCATAAATATTTAAAAAAAACAAAAAAAACTTCCAAGCCAGGAAGTTCTTTAGGGTGATTTTTTGTTTGTTTCTTATTTTTTATCAAGCTATATTCTTAAGGAGAAAGTTGAACTTGATCTCTGACTTCCATAGTTAATCATCCACTTGTTTTTGTCAGATTTGGTCCAGTTTATGCAGTACTGTTAAACAGGTGTACAGAGTAACATGCAGGAAGATATTTGTTTATTTATTTCCCCAGTTTTTATCCTGCCCTTCCCAGTAAGGCTCAGGCAGCTTACAAAACACGTATAAACATATAAAAACAACTAACCACCCACAACCCACTCTCTAACCCCTCAACCCAGTCCTATGCCTGACTGCCAAACAAAAAGGTCTTGCATCTCTTCCGGAAGATGAACAGACTAGGGCTTAGGCAGACCCGCCCCCCCCTCGGTGTCCCCCTCTCACCGGGACACCGAACCACCCCCCCCCCCCCCCACCCCCCCCCCCCCCCCCCCCCCCCCCCCAAGGGGAGGCACTTCATAATTGTGGGGCAGCCACCAAGAATGCTTCTGTGTGTGCCCTTGTAAAAACTTCACATGCAGTTGGTACTCGTAAGAGGGAATCCTCAGCTGACCTCAGAGACCATGATGGAACATAAGGAAAGAGGCGGTCAGTCTTTCAGATACCTGGGGCCCAAGCTGTTTATCGCTTTATAGATCAAAACCAGCAGCTTGAATCGGGCCTGGAAGGCTACTGGCAGCCAGTGCAGACTCTGGAGCACTTGTGTAACACACTCCCGATGACCCACCAGAAGGTGGATGCCATGTTCTGCACCAGCTGCAGCTTCTGAAAAGTCATCAAGGGCAGCCCCATGTAGAGTGCATCTCAGTAATCTAACCTCGAGGTTACAAAGGCATGAACGATTGTGGCCAGGTCTGTCTGATTTATTTTTTAAAATTTTTTTTTAAGTCCCAGCCTTCTCACCAGATGAAGTTGGTGAAAAGCGCTCCTGATCACTGCCACAACTTGGCAATCAAAGTGCAGCAGTGGATCCAAGAGTACCCCAAAGATGTGAACGGGAGTGACTAAAGGAGGCTGGACCTCATAAATAACAGGGGTTCCTATGTCCCCCAGGTCACATGGCTGACCAACCATCATCACCTTCGTCTTTTCTAGATTCATATACAAGCGGCTAGTCCGCATCTAGTCCCCAATGGCAGCCAGGCACTGGGGAAGATGAAAAAGAGAGAGAGAATTGATTATCAGCATACTGATGGCACTTCACTCCAAATCGCCAAATGATCTTGCCCAGGGGCCTTGGATACACATTGAACAGGACTGTAGACAAGATGGAACCCTGTGAGACCTCACAAGGAAGTTTTCGAAGGGACAATCAACCACCACCCTCAGTCCTCCCAGCCAGGAATGAGCAGAACCACTCGAGCGGTCCTGTGCACCCCTGCCAAGTCCTGCAGCCATGTCAACAACACCCCATGATCAACTGTATCAAAGGCTGCCGAAAGATCTAATATCAACAGGGTACAAGTCCCCCTTTCGATTTCCAAGCGGAGATCATCAACCAAGGCCACAAGCACGATTTTGATGTCATGCCCGTGATGAAAGTCTGACTGACATTGGTCTAGGAATCCAATAGCATTAAGATGTGCTTGGAGCTGTGAAGCAGCCACCCATTCAATAACCTTCCCTAAAAAGGGAAGGTTAGATACGAGGCAATAGCGGACAGGGGAGTCAACATCAAGAGATGATTTCTTGAGCAGGGGATGACGACCGCAATTTTGAGGCTGTCAGGCACCCTGCTTTCCCGAAGGGAGGCATTGACAACCCCATCCAGCAATAGCCCCAATGTCTCTCGATTAGCTTTCACCAGCCAGGACAGGCATGGATCCAGTTCCCAAGTGGTGGCCCATACCACTCCAAGCACAGACTCTGCATCAGTGGGCAAGACTAATTGAAATTGCTCCAAGTAAACCAGAAAAGCCCAAGTCTCCCCAAACTGTGACTCTGCACCCAAACTAGCAATGCCCAAACCGAGCCAAATACAAGTGACTTATCTGCAAAGTAGGTGATAAACTCGTCACAGCAGGCAGATAGACTCTTAATTCCTAGTGGGAACAGCTAGGGTTTAATAAGCTATTTACCACCTGGAAGAGCTTCACTAGATGGCACTTTGCAGATGATATGGTGGCAGCAAAGAAAGTTGTGTTTTGTTTTGGTTTTTTTCCCCACTGACACCACAACCATGGTATATTTCTTAAAAACAGTCTATGCCGCAGTCGGTTGACTGGTGCAAGTCGAGTGCCACCTGTGCTCTAACCATGTTCTCTCTTGCTTAAGCAGTCTCAGGTCCTCTGTATACCAGGAAGACCTGCGTTGCCACTGTAGAGGAATCTGGGTGCTATTGGGTACGGTAACAGCCACATGAGACAGTAATCCGTTTTGGGCAGCTTACCCCCAGTTTGGTGGCCAGGCGCCGCAGTGGCTCATATGCCCAGCAGCCTCCAGATGTTCACTCTGGAGCAGGGCAAGCAGCCAGCTGCTACACATTGCGTCCTCTGAAACGCTGGGGATGCAGTTCGTAACAGTGTTGCCTGAAGTGTGGTTATGCTGCCCGAATCGGGGTAAGGGACTGCTTCCTGTGTGGCTGGTCCCCATCTGACCCACCCCATGGCGAGGTCTGCTGTAGGGCCTCAAGTGGCAGGCACGGTTGCCATTTCCATGCATCCACGTCATGGCTGGGGGTGGGATGGTGGGTGGACTGGGGGATGGTGGATGGGGCAGGGCTTCACACCTGTGTATGTGGCTGGTACCTCGAGATGTCTGACAGTGGGCCACCTGCCTGGTTTTCCCCAGGGGCGGACTGTGTGGCCTGCTCTCCTCGCTGGTCTCGAAGTGTGGCGGCTGCATATGCTTGTGCTGGGACAGCAGGAATCGGTCCCGCCCAAACGTGTGTGGTTGTGCCCACTGGGTTGGTGGCCCAGGTCAGCACAGCATACCACAGATCAACCAGACCATCAACAGGGAGGCCGTCAAGGTAAGTGGATAAATCCCCCAGAGAGTTCTGGGATCCTGTTGGATCCATTAGTCTCTGGGCATGGACCATCCTAACTGCCCCCACCAAGCTGATGGGGGCAAAGGAGGGCAGGGATCTGGGCCCTCGAAAGGTAATGGTTCAACCATGACAATGGTGGTGTAACGAATGGTGGTGTGTCCAGCCTCATGTGTTGGGTCAGATGTTATTGGGGATAGGCCCATGGTTGTCATGGTGGCCATGAATTCCTGCTCTGCCCCTGAAAGGCCATCCTCAGCATGTATGTTGAAATCACCCAAGACAAGAAGTCTGGGTAATCTCAACACCACCTCTGAGACCAGCTCGGCTAGAGCAGTCAGGGAGTTTGCTGTGCAGCGGGGAGGTTAGCGCACCAGCCAGGGGCGGCTGGTGAGTGTTGATGTTGGAGGGTTAGTAAGGCTGGCTGGTGGGTGGAGCCAGGGCAGCGGTGGGCGGCATAACCCAGCAGCAAGGAGTTCCAAGGGTTAATGTTGGATGGACGTTACATTACTTAATCAAGCAATTTCAGTTAGGTTAGGCAGGTTTAAAAGCAGGCAGACAAGCTTAAACCTCACTTACAAGCAGTTTTAGCAAAGACACACACACGCAGCAGAGGTTAAGAGCGCTGCTTCAGAAAGAAGGGACTTGCTGCACGTATGTTGAGGGACCCCAATCCCTGCTTCAGAAGTCCCTTCTGAAGGAGTATTTTTGCCCTCTGCTCTGTGTGTGTGTGTGTGTGTGTGTGTGTGTGTGTGTGTGTGTTGCGGGGGAATTTCAAGGCCCATGAATCACCAGACTTGCAGGTACATCTCGGGGTCTCAAAAGCACCCCATTTCCAGCATTGTGAACACACCTAACTTCCTAAGATCGCGAGACTGCCAGTTACATCTCAGGATTTCTAAAGCACCAAATCTCCAACATTGTGAACACACCTAACTAAGATCATCAGACTGTCAGTTACATCTCAGGATTTCAAAAGCTCAGTTTTATCAGAAGCATCACATTTACAGCATTTAATACTCCACATCATGACATCAAATGAACAAAAACCACATTCCAACTCCCCTCCCCATGTGCCCCTCACTCCTCATCCACAGCAGCCACAGCGTAACCCTGGCAGCCAGTGCCTGTCCATACAAACTACTTTGCAGCAGCAGTGAAAAAACAAAGGGGTCATTTTAAAAAAGAGTAGCCAGTGCCACACAACCAGTGGACCCACAAATTTACAAAATGTCATAATGGGGGTGCGGGTTGGGAGGAAAAAAGCCGATGGGGCGGGGGGAGGGAAAAAGCCGGTGGGGATGGGATGCGGGAGAGTGCAGGCAGGGTGGGGACGGGAGGGACATCTTACCTGCTGGCTCCGGTGTGTTCGCTATTGTCCCGGGCTGCAGTTGGAAGGGGGGGAACTTTAGGTTGTTTTTTTTAATTGCCGCGTGTCCTGCTCTCCTCCACGGAGCCAGGACGCACAGGCAATTTAAAATGTAAAAAAAAAATATTAAAAAATTGTTCCCTGCCTTGCCGCTCCCCCCGCCCCCCGCTGCTCTGAGTGGCAGATTGGGGAGGAAGCGGCAAGGGGAAGCGGCTGGCCTGGCGGCGTGGTGTTGGAGAACTGTAAGCTCTCCAACAGCGCGCCGCCAGCCATGTTGAGCATGTGAGGCAGGGAGTAGCGCGCATGTGCGCTGGTCCATGCCTCAGGCACCCGGCCCAAGGCATCTCGCCAGGGCGCTTTCAGCAAGCGTCCTGGCGAGAGCTTTCCTTGCGCCCGTTGAGCGCAATGGAAAGGCTAGTCCCTCCCTCCACAGCACATCCTATATGTGCTGTGGACTGAGGAGCTCAGCTGCCCAAATCGCGTTTTCAATTAAAAAAACGCTGTTTGGGCTTAGCCTTTTTGTCCCTTCTGGGATCCACTCCTCAGGAGTGGATCACAGAAGTGAGAACTGACAGCGCTGCAGCAGCCAGAGCAAAGTCAGAGCCTGGCTGCTGCGGCGCTGTCAGAAGTAGCGACGTGTTGTTTTTTAAACCAGCCTTAAAGCGGCAGCGGTGGCGGACCCTCAGCGCTTGTGGGGCAGTGCCCCACATGCCCTGGGTGGCCAGCCGCCACTGACACCAGCAGAATCCCCAATTTATCCCAGGCCTCAAATGCTGGGTGAACACACTCTATGTTGGACAAGTCAGACATCCGATAACTTCAATAGACCAGATTGTCTTTACAGACCACCACCACTGCACCCCTCCCACACCCACCAATCCTGGGCTGATGCTGCTCCGAGCACCCGGCCAGCACCATCTGGGGCAACACAGGCCCAGAAGCTTCGCCCAGCCAGGTCTTGGTAATGCATACAAGGTCAGTGGCCTCATTCTGAATGAGATCATGGATGGCAGTTATTTTATTCACCACTGACCTCGCATAAACAGCATCGGCGACAGATTAGAGGCTCCACTGACCTTAACCACCACATATCCTGAGACAAGGGGAGAGGAGGATAAGGGGACAGACACCAAGTGCCTACCCCTGTACCTATGATGACACTTTCTTCCCCTCGCCACACCTCCCCATGTCCAAAATGGCCCAGTCAGTTTAACAGCCGCCCCAATTACTCTAAAACCCCCAAGGGATCTTCCCCTCCCCTGGCTCCTCAAGAAGCCCACGAGCCCAACATCCCCAGAGAGAACTGGCCAAGGAGGCAGGCACCCAAGCCCATACAGCCCGCATTCACTGAGAGGTTGTAGCACCACCCTCCACCCCCGACCATTATGCCCATACCCCTGTATCACTGGGGGTGGGTGGTATCAGGGCACAACCCTTCTCCCCCTGCCCATACCCCTCACTTTCACCGGGAGGGGGGTGTTCTTCTCCAGTTTGTCAAATTCAGTTGGCCAAATATTTGTCATTCTTGAGCAGTGTTGTAGGCCCCAATCTTGCAATTGGTCCTACTCGCACAGATCTTGTGCCCACATGAGCCCTAGATGTCAGTGGTGTGCCAAATGTGCGCTGCAACCAACACAAAGTGGATCTCACTATAGGATTAGCACCATGCTTGGATAGTCTGTTGCTAGTCTTTGATAGTGATTTTAATTCTTGTGAAAGGTGCCAGCTTCATGGTGCTAAAAGACTTTGGGTACTTTCAGACATGACGCTAATCACCCTTTAACCACCCTTGGTGGTTATTTATGTATGTTGCAGGGCTGTATTGGTGCCCTATACAGCCCTGCAACATGCATAAATAACCACCAAGGGTGGTTAAAGGGTGGTTAGCGTCATGTCTGAAAGTACCTTTTGTTATAGAGCTGCAGGAGCGGCTCTATAGTTAAGGCAGCTTGTACTCTGTTAAAATTGCAAACATTTGACTTGTTATAAAACTGAGATACTTTATCCTATCACTGTGAGATTTTGTAGGGAGGATTGCTTGGGTGAGGGGTAGAAGCTGTCCAAATATCAGGCAGATCAGTTGAGAAATGACTGAGTTATAGGACTTTGAATTTTGGAGGCAGAACTGTAAGTAGTGTGGTTTCCCCCCCCCCCCCTTTTGTGACCTTTTCTGTTGATGCAAAAAATGTTCGTTTTACATTATCCGTGTAGAGGTGTCAGAAAATTCAAGTGTGCATTCTAGTGCATCCCTCAGTTTGGCAGCAGCAGTGGCTGTGGGGATGGAATCGCCTAGGAAGGCAAGTTCAAGGGGGTGGCTCTCCCCTCTGCCCCTATATGTTTCCCTATATGTTTTCATCTGGGTTGGGGAGAATGGGACAACTGAGTACTAGGGGACTGCATATGTGGGAACAAAGTTGGTGAATGTGTACTGGGAGAAAAAACTGGGGGCAGCTTGGCAGTGGGAGAAGTGTCTGAATCATGAGGGGACAGCCAGGTGCTGGGGGAGTGGTTATGGGGGACACGGCTGAGAAATGGATGATGTGCATGATTGAGGCTGGGCGGTAGACAGGGGTGGGGGAAATGTATGTATTGGCAATGGACAGACAGGTGCTGGGAGTGGTGTATATTGTGGGACAAGCCTGAGAGATGGGTAATGTGTATTCAGGGACAAGATTTGGGGGGATATTCAGGTGAAGTGTATGTATGTTTTTCATATGTGCTTTCAGTTGGGTTGGGGACAACAGGACATCCAAGTACTGGAGGGGTGTATATGGGGCGTATATATGAGTATGAGATGTGTACTGGGAGACAATGCTGGGAGCAACCAGGGATGGGGTCATTGTGTGTATGAGCAACAGACAACCAGATGCTGGAAGGGTGTATGTTGAGGTGGAGGAAACACAGCTCAGAGTCAGCCAGGGGTGGGGAGCAGTGTGTTCATGGGGAGGGGGCACCCAGGTGCTGGGGGGAGTATAGACGCGGGGGAGAAGGCTGGGTGATGGGTGTTCAGGGACAAGGTTTGCGGGACAGCTGCTGCCTGAGAGAGGAGCTATAAATGAAGGAGAAATTGTGGTGACAGTGGAGACAGAGATCAAGTTCATAATATTGGGGCGGGGAGGAGCTTGCTGGCCCAGCTTCAGTGTTACCCCCAACCTGCAGAGGAAGAGGATTTGGACTGGAAGTACAAGGCAAAGTTTGGGGGGGGGGGGTAGAGTCTAAGTGAGCACAATATGGGAGAATGCCAAACGTCTTTACTGCTTACAGGGCGGGAGCCTTAACTTACAATTTCCATGCTTTTTGGAGCATGAGTGAATTTCTAAGAGCCTTAATCCCTCTCTAAAACCAAAGGTTTTTTGATCTTAGAATTCCTATAGCAGGCATGGTGATGGTACTAGCAGTGTAAGCTTTTCCACAGTGTGCTGCTACTGTTCCCTAATTATAACTTGCGGGGCCACTTTAAGAAAGATTTTCATGTTCATGCATATTTTGGGTTCTCCACTAGTAGTTTCTTCCACAAGAGAATGAGAATAGGGCCCTATCTGCCTGATGCACCGCCATTGCAGTTATCTTGTATGTTAAAACACAATTTCAAAAGATCCATCAAAAGTGTATTGTGTGCTTTCAACATTGGCACAACTTCAGCTCCTGTAATCACACAGTAAATATGTCCCAGCACCTGTGTTTCTTGTCCTTTTGTAATGCGATTGCTAGCCTCTCTTCCCTGGCAACTGAAAAAATACCACTACTACATTTAAATATGCAGCATGTAGTGTTGACTTCATTGCTACTTCCATTTCTCTTATCTCTGGAACCATTGTTCCCCATAGTGGTCTAAATCCTGAAAGCGTTTCTGAAAAGATGTAAGGAGCCTTACTGTCAAACCTCTGTTTTTAAGATTACAGTTAATATGATCTCAGTGAAAAATATAGATGGGCGATTTTAAACTACTGTTGCAATCCTTTCTGTGACTTTCACATCAGTGCAATGAGGGCTTAACAATTTCTTTTCCCCTTATGTTAAAATACTGCCAATGCTTAAATGGAAAACAAATCTGATTAGTCTATGTATTATTATTTTTTTCTACTTGTTTTTTGGGATGAGAGTTGGAGTGGACGGTGGCGCTTGCTATCGCGGGATACTTAAATCAGAGTTTCAAAGAGAGCACATCTGCTTTCTCTGTTTATTTCCTACCTGAAATCTTACAGCTTGGTTGAATTCAATGAATTTACAGCAGTTTTATTGCATATCGATAATTTAAACAGTAGCAAGTCACCCAGGCCTGATGGTATTCATTCAAGGGTACTGAAAGAACTTAAATTTGAAATTGGTGAACTACCCTCAATAATATGTAAACTATCATAAAAATCCTCCTTTGTGCCAGATTGGAAGCTAGCAAATGTAACCCCAATTTTTGAGAAGGGCTCCAGAGATGAACCTGCAAACTGCAGACAGGTAAGCCTGACATCAGTACTGGGCAAACTGGTGGAGACCATTGTTAAAATCAAAATTAAGTTGGAGAAAGGTAAACATCAGGGTGCCTCAGGGCTCAGTACTGGAACCAGTATTGTTTAACATATTCATTAATGATCTGGAAAATGGAGTAAAGAGTAAGGTGGCTAAATTTGCAGATGATACTACATTATTCAAGATAGTTTAAGACCCAGGCAGGCTGTGAGGAGCTACAGAAGGATCTTGCATAACTAGGTGAATGGGCAATAAAATGGTAAATGAAATTCAGTGTTGATAAGTGCATTAGTGCAAGGTGATGTACATAGGGGGAAATAATCCTTGCTATACATAGGTGCTAGGTTCTGATCTTGGTGTAACCACTCAGGAGAAGGATGTTTAAGTCATTCTGGATAGTTACTTGAAGATGATAGTTCAGTGTGTGCTAGCAGTCAAAAAGACAAATGGAATACTAGGCATTATTGCAAAAGGAATAGAAAATAAATGGGTAAATATAATGCTGCTAAATCTTTGGTATGGCCCCACCTTGAATATTGGGTGCAGTTTTGGTCTCCCCATCTCAGGAAAGATACAATAGAATTGGAAAAAGTTAAGAGAAGGGCAACACCATTCTTTGAATTAAAAGGGATGGATCGACTTCATATGAAGCAAAGCTCAACAGGTTAGGGCTGTTTAGCTTGGAGAAGAGCGATTAAGGGGAGGGATATGATAAAAGTTTATAAAATCATAACAGTGTGGAAAAGTAAATAGGGCAAATAACAGTTCCCTTTCTCGCAATAAAAGAACATGGGTACACTCCCTGAATTTAAATGGCAGCAGATTTAAAACAAACAAAAATAAATACTTTTTCACCCAGCGAACAATAAAGTTGTAGAACTCCTTGCAGGAGGCAGTGAAAGCCTGCACCTTAACTAGCTTCAAATGGAAACTAGATAAATTATTAGAGGCTAGAGCCATAAACTCCTACTAGTTGGGGCTTAGACCCCTGGCTACTTGTAGTTGGGAGTGGTTAGCAGGAGATTGCTCACACCTCTGGTTCATAATCTTCTGGCATAATTGTTTACGGTGGCACTGATTCTGATGTCATGGTAACTTCAAGTGAGGAATAAGCATGGCTGCTGATGAACAAAGCTCTTGGTGCTTCTTCTGATTTTAAAAATCAAGTGAGAGAGAGATGAAATTATAAGCTGAACTGTTGCTAACTAGGATGCTGTTTGATGTTTTCCATGGAAAGTTGGTGGTACTTGAAAATCATTTTCTCCAGAAACAGGAATGGAGCTCTAGGTTTCTGCTGTTGCCAACCAGCATTCAGAAATCATGTCTTCAGCCCCCCCCAAAATCAAGAGTGACTTAAAAATCATGAAAATCCCCTCCCCCCGGCCTTAGTTTTTGAGGTTAACACAGGTCACATTTTCTGTTTTATCATGAGGATTAGAAACATTTTCAAATAAAACTGAGATTTACAACTGGCTTAAATACCTATACACCAAAATTGATTTCCTTTATAACTTTTACATCAAAAGTCTGGCTTAATTTATTCTCTCATTGTACTCTGTGTTGCATGCAGATTAAACGACAAGTGGTTGACATGCATATTGGAATTTTATGGAAAAAAAACACATGGAAGATTTCTGTTAAAAATAAGCATGTGATATTACACAAGTCAGATCCTGTCACAAATGTTCCTTTAATTTAAGTAATCCTCAGTTTTTCAAATCTATAAAGTGATGATAAATAGTGCCTTTTTGATTTTAGGGTTAATTCTCATTGCATTTGCTTTGAGTCACTTGGCTAGAAGAAGAAATGATACTGCTAAATATTAGACTTTCTAATTACTGAAAATGTTGTGACAAATGGCTAAATAACAAAGGGCTTTAAAAGATGGGATATATTTATTTGTGGTATATGCTCTGCAAATGGTGTTACGTGTGGAGAAACCCTCCTGGCTAGATCACCCCTTAGGTTCCTCCCTGAGCCAAGGCAAGGGACTCTGCCAAACCATATAAGATATGCACTCACCGTAGCCCATCTGACTGACCACACCTTACATACCTTACTAAGGAAGGAACCCTAGGTCAGATAACCTAACTGATTGGCCACCTTGAACAGGGTCACCTGGGGCTGTGAGCCAATAGCTGAGATGCTAGCGTTGCCCTTTAAAAAGAAGGCTAGTAAATTTCCACGGAGAGAGACCTCATGACCAGCACCTGTGCTGAACTAACTTGCAACACCCAGCTTTCTTCATCCAGCTGGGGAACCCTGCATAGCTAAGACATCCACGCTTGCTATGCAGAGAAGATACTGTGAGTAAGTCCTTCTATGCAGAGAAGCAGGGTTAGGGACCGTTTAGGCTTAGATGCGCTCTAAACCAGTTACCATACCTGCTTGTAGTTGCCTGTGTTTGTTCACGAGTTCAATGCCTTTTCCTTACCTTTTCGTATCCTTGTAATTCGCTTAACTTAGCTAGTAAAAACTATAAATCTTGTTTTCTCTAATCAAGAGTGCCTGGTGTGTGTGCTGTGACCCAAAACACTTCCCAAGTTCGGCTTATGCTGGCAAAGCAATCTCTAATAAGGAGCAGGTTTTGGGTTTCCAGAGCAGCCCTTAACCCCGGAAGCTCATAGCTCTGGTGGTGGCAGCAAAACCAGAGTGTTATGGTGATGGGCACGCAGTGAGGGAGGGGACTAGGAGTAGAGCACACACACACACACACACACACCACTGGACCCATTATGCCACAACTGGAAGTTGTAAAAAAAATTCATAAAACGTTTTTAGAAAACCTATACCACTTCATATTCCATGTATTTCTCAAGGATATGGGTCTGTTGTGTCCTGGTTCATGCTGCCCCCTCCACCCAGCTTTACTTCTTTTTTTTAATTCAGCGAATACTAGAACATTAATAGGGTACCTACTTGATAGCCTGCTGCAGTGTGTGCACCATGTCAGAATGTGGCAGACATCCTTCTACCTGCTCATGTTGAGCATCAATAGAGATGTATTTACTCCCATGCGCCTATTACACTAAACAACACTTTAAGTGATTAATAAAGTAAATGTATGAATATCACGTTGCCTGTGAGGTTTAGCTGTTGCATTTGAGGCTAAATTACTATGCATGAAGCATACTTGACTAGACTTTTTTTCCCTTTTAGAACAGATTAAAGGTTTAGTAAAGTCTTGTGCTTCGGTTTCTGGCATCGTTAGAGCTTCTGACAGAAGTGGTTTGCTTTAGCTCAACATCAGTTCAGATTAGCCTCTGACTCCCCAGAATTATCTGTCTGAGGTGCTGCTCATTCATTTTGGAGCTAAAGAAGGACTTTTCTTTTTGGCTTTTCCTTCCTTTCAGATTTCTTAAAAAGACTTGACGGGGAGAAGCTCATTTAACTTTCTTTGCCTTTTCAAGTTTCATCCCTTTTTGCAGATGCTATGACTCCAGCGTTAATTGGAGCTATTTAAAGCAGTGCTTCTATAGCCAGCAAAGACCTGTAACCCTACTAGAGTTAGACTAGATTAATTTAGGGACAAGAAAACTTCTGGAGCACCTACTTATGGGCAGACCCTTTCTCAGTATGTGCACACCAGGTTCTTCCATGCATATTCCAGGGGACAATTTTAGCTCTTCATTACTTCTCCAGAGATGCACTCTTTTTGATGAACTAAGACTGCTTGCCGACGTTACACAATCTGATGTTAATTTCTATCTAGCGTGAGATTGTGTAATGTGGACATAAGCCTTTTTGCATCAGGCAGTGAAATGTATGTGAGTTTCATCATGGATGACCCAGCCCTGTCACTAACGTGAGTTATATTTAACATTAAACTTGAATGTGTGCATGCAAATTTAACGTTAATTAAATTTGCCGTGAAATTGGAACAGGAAGTATCCCCTTTGCCGAGCACTGCTAGTGTTGGGTAGGAAGAGAAGGGAATTAAGTTCCATGCCTCTAGCAGCGCTCGGCAAAGGTGCTTTGGTTGGGTGCTGCTTCTTTAGGGGGATCCCTGTTGGGGGGACTGGGGTACAGGTCTCCAAGCCCCCCACCCCCACCAAGGAATCTTTTAGGGTAGTGGCACCCAGGCAAACCCCCTTTGCTGAGCACTGCTAGAGGCATGGATCTTCCTTCCCTTCTCTCTCCACCCAACACTAATAGCGCTTGGCAAAGGGTCTTTGGCTGGGGGCCACTTCGCTAGGGGGTTCCCTGGCGGGGGTGGGGGCAGCAGCATGGGAAATGAAATTTACCTAACGTTGGCATGGATCCGTTATTTTTCATAATGGATTTGTCAAAGTGAGAGGGAGAGAAAAAACCCGGAAGACATTAACGTGGGCATGCAGCCCATCTGCAATCTCACGTTAGTGCTATTTTCAATCTCATGCGAAAAATGGAATGTGGGCAAGCAGCCTTAGTGCTGCACTTAGTGTTTGCTTCTGTTGGTTTCCAGGACTTGTTTGGGTACAAAGGGAAGTTCTAATGGTTATTTCTAACAGTATGGAAAAACTAAAGGCAAAGTTCAGTTCTGCTATGTGTTAGCTGCCAATAGTGTCACTGAAATATCTTGGTTTACATTAGGGCTGAATTTTGCCTTATGCCTCTATAGCGTATTGCATTAAAGATGTCAGTGGGATTTTGTTCAAGGTACAAAGCCAGAGTTTAAAAGGTTGACAAATTGGAGCAAGTTCAGAAAAGCATAATAAAGACGATAAAGGAGCTGGAAATAGGGCTAAAACGGCAAGCCGCTACAGTAGCTTTTTCCATCAGAAAAAGCTCTTCTGCAATGAGTGGCATGGTGCAATAGAGACGTTCATTTTACTAGTTTCATTCCGCTACTTCCACCGCTCTGAAAATAGCGGAACAATGTTCTGACAGTTTCGATTTTCCGCAATTTCCGCCGTCACTGCGAAGTAGCGGAACAGTGTTTCTTCCAACAGTTTCCAAAATTGTTCTGACAGTTTCTGAATTAGCGGAATGCCGGTGGAATTAGCGGAATGCAGACGGAAACGCTGCAGAAAGTTGCGGGCATTTCCGAAATGGCGGAATGAAATAGCAGGGTGGAAAAAGGAGTTGCCGCTTCAGCATTAGCTGGAAAGCAAATCTTTATGAGGAAAGGTTGACGGAACTATCCGCTATCTTCAGCTGTCTAAAGGGCTGCCGCCAAGGAGGTGACAAGGAACTGTTTTTATGGCTATTGAAGGTAGGACTAGAAATAATGAGCTCAAGTTACAGGAAAGTAGATTTTGATTAATTATCAGGAAAGATTTTCTAAGGGTGGGATCTGTGTAGCGATGGAACAAGTTGCCAGGGGAGGTTGTAGGCTTTCCATCATTGGAGGCGTTGAAAAGGAAACTGGACGGCCATCTGCGGGGATGTTGTAGCTCTAGCTATCCTGCATCCAAGCAGGGGGTGGAACTAGATGACCCTGGAGGTCCTTTCCGACTTCATGCTTCTACCTGTTAGCTCTGGCCTAGACTCTGTCAGGCATTTTCCAGCCTCATCTTGTGTTTCTTTTCCCTGATGCTCCTTTGCTTTGAGCTCCCAGACCTTGTACTCTATCCCTCCCTGCAGCCTAGCGGCTTCCTTTCAGTCACTGTGATTAAGAAATAATTAGTGGCCAGGCTGTTGACCAATGGGCCATGCTTTGTGACTGCTTAGAGAGTAGCACCCTTCCACAAATTCAAAAAGTGTACACATTAAATAGATGCGAGTTAGGATGCAGTCAGTTATCCACCATTCATGTTAATGGAAGTTTTGCAATCAACTTGAGCGGATAAAAGGTTGTCCTTAGTTAAATATTGGTCCTGATGCTTTGCTAATCTGAGCAGTCTCTACAGAGGATCTGGTGGAGACTCCTTTGCATCTTTAGGATTCTGGATGTACAGAGATACTCCGATGTATAGTGCACTGCAACAAAGCAGCAGCCCCAAATAACCTGATTGCACAATGCAGAAACCATGCACTTCCCTTTCCTTACTACGCTCCTTCCTGTTCTTGTCCACATGCTCTGACTGCCTCTGGTCTGGTATCTTACATTGGGGAGCTAGCATGAGGCTGTTCTGTTCGTTCTGCGCTATTAGGAGCATCGGTAAAATCTGGGTGCCTTACAGACCTCTTTACACTGGCTATCCTACTGTTAAGAGACTATCTGGAACTTAGACTCCAGGGCTTGGACAGTTTTTGACCATTATGTTTTAATTGCTTTTTTAAACTGCTTTTAAACACCCTAAACTTTTTTTAAAAATAAAAAAAATAAAAAATTACCCCAAAAGACTGGTTTAAACCAGAGCTATTAGCTTTATGATAAAAAAAACAAAACACAAAAATCTTGAGAAGCAATCGACAAAAATTCCTCGTACGAGTTTTTCACAAAAAATGCACTTTTGTCCTATCCCATCCTTCCAACACAAGGCTCCGTATCACAATGACCCCACCACTTATCAGAATCAAAGCTCTTTCCTTCTGGTGTGTTGCAAGGGGCTCCAGGAGAAGCAAACCAGCGTTGATCCAGACTCACTCAGTTAAAGTCATTCTGGGATACTCCTACTCTTCTTTGACTGGCTCGCCCAGGCAGACCCAGTTATAAAGCCATGTAATGGTTAAATTTGACAGCAGTGAAACAGCAGTAGATTAGAGGAGAGGTACTGTACTTTAGATTTGTTTTGCTATAAGGCATAAGCTGTGTCTAAATCTTGAGGGAAAGCCTTGGGTAAAAATTGCTTCACTTTACCTGTGACTATCACCATAGTTATAGCAAATGTCCATGTTCTCTTTCTGGCAATATGATAGCTCAGTCGGCTGGTAAATGTAAAACTTGTCTCTATCTCCTGCTCCTTATACGAAGATTATTGCATTAACTGCATCATTGCTTCGCTTATATAGTGCTAGTAAAATAGAGAAGGCAATTCAAAATGTGTGGTGTTCAAGCTAATCAAATCTTTACTAGCCAGGATGACTAAGCGGCAGTTTATATTCTCCTAGCTCGGTAAATGCTGAGGGTGCAGATAAACAGAAGATATCCCGCAGGAGTCCTGTGTTCCATCCGGGCAGCCTCCACTCACGGTTTTGTGCTGCAAACCCAATACTCGGGCAGGTGCTGCATGCGTCTCCTCACCACCACCCCTCCCTCATGACTCTCAGTCCTAGGGAATGCTGGGTCCAGGAAGCTCCCCCTGCATTTGCTTCCTGGCTTTTTAAAAAAAAATTATTATTATTATTTCCCCTGCCTTTTGGAGTGCTGTTTTTGAGTGCTCCAAAGTGAAAGTAAATAGTAGAAGCCCCAGGGAGAGCTCGTGCTCACTGCTCCAACTGCTGGGACTGCTCTACGTGCTTTGCCTGCATGGAGGCTGTGCTCACCTTAATAGATGGGGCAGGCATGTGGGCAAACATTGGCCCACGCAGTGGTCCCTTGATTCCCCAGGACTACACCATGAGTGGAGGCTCCATAGCTGAATTACCCTCCTGGTGTGGGCTATCATGTTTATAAACACTCCGAGTCATATCTTAAGAACACAAAGCTGAATCATTCTTGGTTTGTCTAGACCTCTGTTTTATGTGGTATTTTAAAAAATGTTTGTCAAAAAAAATATTTTTTAATGAAAAATGTCATTGAGCTTGTGACCTTTAAAAGCCCTTGAAAATCAATTTTATGTGGCTTTGAGTTGGTCAAGAGGAATTATTAGTTTTTTCTTTCTGAAAGCATATGCTGCCATTTAACGTGGTGCCATGCAAGCTCTCAGGAGAGGCTGTGTTAGCATGGATTCGGTAACTTAGTAGTAAATAGGACAACTTTGGTAACTGTCCTGTAACTACATTTTACTACAAGAGTTATATCTGAGCACTAGGCTGTCGGAAACTCCTCATCTTTACAGCCTGTTTACTGATGATCACCATACTGCCCTTTCATTCAGAATTTTCTTCTTCTTTCTTGCACCTTCTCAACTTTGTGAATGTTTCCCCCCTCCCTTGTCTCTCCTAGATAGTAAGCTCCCTGGGGCAGGGAATGGGACCTGCCTATGATTTATGATTCTACAGTGTTGGGCATATTGCTGGTGCTATATAAATGCTTAATAATAATAATAGGAGCTGCATACTTTATGACGTTTATGCTTGTGATTTATTTATAAAATATTCAGTAGAAATGACATGTTTTTTAACTTCAATATATGTGTGAATGTATACAAACCTTAAAAATAATAAAAATCTGAATAGCCCATGCTTGTTGACAAAGAAAACCCTACCTGTTAAGTCACTATCTCTCCTGGCTGAAAAGCTAGTTTGGATAGGCCATTCCATTTGCTTCATGTCCTCAAACTAGGGCCCCAAATTATGGGTCGTGATGCTAAGTGCAGTCATGCCATTTGCAGATACAGGGTGATTTCAGACGTTACATTTTCGGCATTCAACACAGTCAACCTTAGTCAAATGCGGGGGGTGGTGAAAGGGCCGTGCATGTCTGTTGGCCCGCATCCAGATGTTCACCACAGTCAAACTCAGACCGGGGTGACCCTAACCACGCTTCATGAGGTCAGGGCGGAAGGAGGTCCAGAAGCGTGGTGAATGTTCACCACAGCAGGGGTGAACAAAAAGTAACATCTGAAGGGAAAACCCTGGCCGCGGTGGAAGGAAATGACCACGGGCCATGATGACGGCATGCAGCGTTGCTGCCAGGCAACCAACAACAAGCGGCACACGGAGGAAGGTTTAAAGGGCAGGCAGCAGTAGGGGAACGTGCTGGAGTAGTCAATGGAGAGGCGGGAGGAGAAAAACGTGTGGAGGATGGAGCGACAGGGCGAGGAGGAGGCGCAGTAGCAGCAGCAGCAGGGGGAACCCCGGAAGAAGGTAGGGGGTGCAACTGGGAGCAGGTGGGCCAGGGAGAGGGGAGGGCGGGAGGGAGGGACCACAGCCACCAGGAGCCTAACCAGCAGCCCCCATTGTTACCCACAAACAGACCAGCAAGAGGGCACGCGCCTCGGAGGAACCCGAGGCCGGAGGGAGCCAGGGACAGGCGGCCGCGGAGGAGGAAGAGGCAGCGGAGAGGCTGGCACCCAGGCGCCGGTACCACAGGGGGGGCCAGTGGGGGCTCCAGGAGACCCACGACCTTATAGCTAGCTGGGTGACACCTGAGATGCAGACCGAACTGGCTATCAATGCCCGGAACGAACAGGTGTTCGCCCAAATAGCCACGGAGATGGGGGAGGCCGGATACGACCGAATGCCCACACAGTGCCGGACTAAAATCAAAGCGCTCAAGATGAGCTATAAGGACATCATGGACCACAACCGGCGCTCAGGGCGGGCAGCACGGGCCTCCCCCTATATGGATGCGCTGAGCCGGGTGCTGCACCACAAGGGCTCCATAGTCGCCCGACGCCCGGTAGGAGGGGGTGCCCGGGAGGAGAGCACCGGCTCAGAGGATGCGCGGGCTCTGGAAGAACCTCACCCAAGAGCTGGTCACCACCAGCACGCGGCAGACTGAGGAGATGCTGGAAGCTGTCAACCGGCTGGAGGAGGGGACATCGTGGGCCCTGCAACAGGTGGAGGGGAGGGACCGGGCGCTGTTGGCGGAGATGCGGAAGGACCGGCCGCTGATGATGCGGGACATGGACCGCCAATGAGAGGCACTCCAGGCCCACTCGGACTGGCAGGACTGCAGGTCTGAGGAGCTCGGCCGGAAACTGGACCACTCCCTGGAGCAGGGCACGTCCCTCCTGCAGGCCGGGGCCCTGAGTGCCTTCATAATGACAGCAGCCCCGCCAGGTGCTGTGCCAGTGCCCAGACCCGTGCCCCCTCCACCCCCTGTCCGTACCACAGGCCCTGCCAGCGCCGCCACCCCTGCCCCCCCAACAGCACCAGGGACCGCGGATCCGGGGACCCGTGCCCCCACAGCTCAGACGCCAGCAGCCGGGCTGCCGGTCCCCGATATGGCTGCGGGGGGGGGGGACAAGGCGCCCCCGGGGGCGGAGGTCGGGGGCCAGGGTCAGGGTCCTCGGCCCTTCCGGGTGACAGCACCTCCTCCTCCACCTCAGACGAGGGGGGGTCGGTAGCCTTGGTCATCCCTGTTGGCAGGGGATGGGGCCAGCCCAGGGGCAGCAGGGGGGATGGGGTGGGGAGGGGGCGTCTGGGACCACGGAGGGGGGCAGGAGGGGAGAAGGGCACGAGGGCACACAGGTGTACAGGGGGAACACAGTAAATGGTCTGAGATACACCTAACCGTGTCCGAGTGCTTCCGTTCCTTCAGGTGCCTACCCCATCCCCGGCCCCACGGATATCCCACACCAGACACAACACGGTTGTGTGCCCCTCCCCAAGGTACCGGCATGGGTCCGACATCGGGGGTACCCTGTGCAGCCCCCCGGGGCTCGGGCCCCGGGCCGCTGCCCTTCCCTGTGCGTGCGCGTGCTGTCATTGCTATCTGCACTAGCAGGTGGGTATGTGTGGGGCTGTCCGGACCTGCATACCGGCAGCTGTGCGCTGCCCACTCCCTTCTCATTCCTCCACAGCGGCCCCATTGTTCCCATCCTGCCGTTATCTGTCAGCCTTGGCAGCCCCTGTCTGCCTGTCCAGCCCCCCGGCCTCGCATCCCATGCTGCCCCCACGGCCACTGCGGCTCAGACCCTCCTGGACCTGTACCATGACAGCTGCATCCCAGCCTGAGGTCCCGCTCGGAGCCTCCGGGGGCTCTGTCCGTGCCTGGACCACCCGCGAGAGCATGGCCCTGTGCGATCTGTGGCGTTGGCCCATCGTTCAGCGCAGCCTGCACTCCTTGTCCACCTGGCCGGACGCCTATAGGTGCCTGAGCTTTGGTATGCTGCACTTTGGCTATGTCATGACCGCTGGCGACTGCCATGTGCACCGTGAGGAGTTGGGGCTCGCCCCCTTCCCTGAGGGGTGCTTACCGGACACGCTGGGGGGGCGTAGCGACGTGGAGCCCTGCCGAGACGACCTCCGCTCAGTGTGTGTGTGCCTTCCCGGGATATGTGATCTGCCTGTGTGAGGGTGGCCCAGCAGTGTCCGTGTCCTACTTCATCAGCGTGCAGGGTGCCCGTGGGTATCCGTGCTCCCGCGGGGCTGCCTACTACCGTCTGTTAGAGCTGTCCCACCTGCCCTGGCTCCCTGCGGCCGATTATGGCTTGCCCCGCCCCCTGGGCCGGAGCTGGCAGCCCTGTCGGAGGTGTGCAGCCGCCCTGATGTGCAACTCGGGATGAGCTGTGTGGATCCCTTCAAGGCCTTCTACCTGATCTGCTTCCACATGGCTGGGCGCAGCTTCTGCCGGGGACTGTGGCAATGGCCCTGCGATGTGCACCTGCTGCTGTTACCGCCCCCTCCACCCGATGGGGGCCCCTGCAGCTGCGTGTAGGACGCTCCGGGCCCCTCTGACATCCGACTGCCTCCTCAGCGCCTTCGTTCTGTCTGTGGCCTGGATGCTCGTGCCAACGCCTGCTGCCTCTTTGGGACGGCTGGACACCAGGGACCCGCTGCCGGCTGCCTGCCTGTCACCCCCTCTCCTGGGACCCGCTACCGCCGCCCTGGATCCCTCCGTGTGGCCTCCCCTCCCTCCCGGACTGGCCCCGTGCCCCCCTTGCTGCTGCCCCTTCTCCCGCACCCTCGCCCCGTGCGCGCTCCAGCTCTGTATGCCTCTGCGCTGGGCCGGTGCCACTTCTGTCCTCAATAAACGCCTGTTGCGCTTCATTGTGCCTTCTGTTGCCTCCTGCCTCCTTGGGCTGCTCAGTCCCCCTTCCCCTTGCCCGCTAGGGTCCTGCCCCCTCCCCCTCCTACTGGGCTGGCCGTGCCGGACCCTCACCGCCCCCCCCGGTGCATCCGACCGGCCGTGGGGTTCCCTGTCCTCCCTGGTGTGTGCCCCCTCTGTCCCCCTGCTCGGCTTCCCTTTGTTGTATGGGTATGCAGCTTCGTTTGTGTGCATGCCCTTCTCGTTTTGAAGTCCACGTGCCTTCCGTGTGGCTGCTGTTTGCGAGTGGCTGCTCGCACTGCAGCTCCCTCCACCCCCTCCCTTCGTGTTTCCCTTCCCTGGGCGGGGCCGTCTGCTGTCTGTGGCTTCGTTTGCCCTCAGGTGGCCATGTTTGCGGCTGCGCAATCCCGGTGCCTTGTGGGGCTCCCACTGCGGTTCTCGCCACCACGTCACGTCTGTTGGGTTCCCCCGGTCCGGGTTCACTCCGGTTGGCCCCGGGCGGTGGGGCTGCCCCTATCACGTCTGTTGGGGTCGCGCAGCCCACCACGGCCCGCGGTGAAGCAATTGACACAGGGATGAGATTCACTGTGGTGAGTCTCACCGCGTCACATCTGAAATCACCCTGTGTCTTGATTCCAATTCCTAGTTCATATTGCAACAGAACTGGCCGGTACCACCAAGGGCCTATGGCTTTCCCCCTCCCTTCCCTGATGCTGTAATCAGCCAATGAGAAATCGGGCTGTGGCTTGAGTAGAGGAGAATTTTTAAAATGTGCAGGTATTTCGAGTAACGACAGGTTCAAAGAAAGCTGGAAGAGGAGCAGGAAGCTGAGGCAAGGGTTGCCGGTAGCAGAAGCAGCAGAACCTGAGGAGTGGAGTTGAGGTGTATCCTTAGCTGGGAGGCCAGGAAAGGACTGCTTGCTGATTTCAGCAAAGATATTCTTGACCATCAGATACTGAGGCTATTGCCGTGTATGAGAGACTATATCTCCAGCACCTCTGCATGAGAAGGAGCTTGGCTGGGATAGCACCTGGTGAGAAAAGCCAGCAAGCGAGAGCTCAGTGGACATGGTGGTGAGTGGATCTGTGGCAAAGAGGACTAGTACAAGGCGTTGGGTCTTTCTGCAGCATCGATGAGACACTGAGCAAATTTATTTATTTATTTTATTTATTCACGTTTATTAGCCACTCCCTCATGCCTACGGCATCTCGGGGCTGCTTACAACAAATAAAAACAGTAACAATAAGCATAAAAATTATTCCATTTTAAAACAACCTCACCCATCACTCTTCTTGAAAACCAACAACCCCCCCCCCACCTACCCCCCCCTCCCCTCCGAAGGCCTGGGCGAACAGCCAAGTCTTACAGGCTTGGCGGAATGCCAGCAGATCTGGGGCCAGGCGAGCTTCCTCCAGGAGGGAATTCCAAAGTCACGGCCCGGCCACCGAGAACACCCTTTCCATTGTGGTCCCCCACTTAACATGGGGGACCTCCAGGAAGGCACCCCTGGTAGACCGCAGGGATCGCTCTGAGACGCGGAAGGCGAGGCGGTCCCTGTAAGGAGACGGGCCGCCGCATTCTGCACCAACTGCAGCCTCCGGACCAGAAACAGGGGAAGCTCCATGTAGGGCGCTTTGCCAGTAGCCTAGCCTCGAGATGATGAAGGCATGGATGAGGGTGGCCGAATTGAACACAATTCGGATCCATCCTGGACAGAGTCTTATTTTCTTAATTTGTGCTACCACTTACTGAAGAAGCTTCCAGTTTCTGTTTAGAACCCAGCATTCATTCTTTATATTCTTCACACTAAGCCTATTCTTTAATGCTAAATTTAACGGCATAATTTAATTGTACAATAATAGTTATATCATTTAGCAGAGTCTGGATTCAGTGTCTTCTGGCTTGCCCGCTAGCATTCAGTTAAAAAAAAATTATCAAGCAAACCCTTTAGTGGCCATTATAATATTCCTTAGTGGGTCTTTGTTCCTCTCTAGGCTCACAGGATTATTTCTGTTTATATAATTATATCTGACTCAGTGGGAGATAATTTGACGCTGGCAAAAATATGGTAAACCACTAAATTAATACTTGGGTATATCATGAGGGGGAGTGAATTCCAGGTCCTTCTTGGCCAGAGGTAGGGAACCTACAGTCCATAGCTGCTGCTGCTGTTCGTTTAGCCCCTTTCCAGTTCCGGGATCTGGGCCAGGGATCTAGTCCCACTCCCTACCCTCAAACCTTGTGGGCTATGGAGAAGGAAATGCAGATGAGGGCATTCACTTAAGGATAGAGGATGGATCCATGGCATAAACCCATGATCCTCGCTTACAGTTCCTATCTGGTCATAGAGCTCGTACCTTTTCCCCTCCTGTGTGCCACTCTGAACACGATTCCCCATCCCTTGGAGGACAAGTAACAGGAGTGTTCTATCTGATCACTACATTACCAGGGCACCATTTGGCAGTTCTGGTGTTGGAGACACCGTGCACCCTCACTGGAACATGTTTTTTGGAAGCCACGCTCTTGCTGTGTTCTAAATGAATTTGCATTATAACAAAGATACTTAAATCTTGTGTTTTTGGAGGCACTGAACAGTTGCTACATTGTGATTTTTAGCTAAAAAAAACAAAACAAAGTGTGGTGAATTTTTGATGAAGCACATTGGGAGACATGCCTTACACCCGGTTGTAATGAAATTCACGCTTTAATGATGAGTAGAAACAAACGTGATGGTGGCGCGGCCACGGCCCAACCCAACCCATGGAGGAAAACCGCGGCGGATACGGGCCAGGCCAGGATGCCGGACAAATGTGCCCGTGACTGGGGCATTGGGGAGGGTGAGTTGCGCCCAGTACCCTGCTCCCAGCCATGACAGGCAGCCATGGCAGCGCCCAGGCCGGGTTGGCAGTGAAGACCCAGACGTAATAGCTCACTTTGATCTGGTCGGGTGACCTCCGAGGTTTTCCGAGGTCAGAGCCCGGACTAGCTGCCAACATGGCCTGGGACAACTCCAGGCCAACATCTGGCAGTACCTGCACACATGTGCGGGGGAGGTCTGGTCCAAAGTGGGCCACAGCAGGCCTGTATCACATCTGTTTTTACCTGATGTATATCATAATGAGGCTGTAATATAATAAGCTCCACATAATATTTTGCCTACTGAGTTGAGACCAGAAATAGTGAAGGTGGTGAGTTTGGGTTGTGTGTATGGGGAGATATCCAGTGTGAAAACCATTTCAGAGCTAGTATTGTATTTGTGGTACCTAATAAAATTACTGTAATTAATCAAGAATCTGCCACTCCTGTAAATAATGTTCCTGTTTCTTAATACAAATGACTTATTCCTTTTGTTTTTAAAGAGAAAACATTAGGTTAAAGGCGTACTGATTCCTCAGAGGAAAACCTGATAAATATGCCAATTAGGACTGCTTAGGTGATATATTATTTATATGCATTTTCCTTTGTGTTCTTTTCCCCCCCTTCCTCTGCCATTCTGTTCTTACTAGAGATCTTTCCCTGGAGGCTGATTTGTTAATTCATGTTTCTCTGGCTTTTTCCTCTCCTGAAAACATAATCTTTTGTGACATCACAATTGTCTGCTGTCACAACTAATGGTGATGTCAAAGACAGATTACTGTAGATGACTCTAGGAGAAAGGGATAATCAGTAAATGAAAGCAGGGGAAGTCTTCCAGTACAGTATCCTGTTTTAATACAGATGTCCTTAACAAGACCCTTTGACCTTTTGCAGCACCTTAATATTAATTGACATCTGTACAATGGCATGGCTTAAAGACCACTAAATCAGGGCCCTATTGTTGAAGAATACGCTGCAATTAGGTGATATTTTATGTGGCAATGTAATCCCTAACTCAGTGCTTAGTAATAAAAAAGGAGCGATTGAAATACAGCAAAGTCATGTGTGCATGTATGTATGCGTGTATGCAGAATTTTTGCACTTAAATAGTATGTTTTCCATTTTATGTCTAGTGGGTCTTTAAAGGTCTGGGCTTGATATTTTACTGGGTGCCAGTGCAAGGCAAAGGGGCCAGGTGCATATGTTTTGAAGGGGGGGTGGGGGGGAACCATTTCTGTCTTGCATTATCTAATGTCCATTCTCTTCTTCCTCTTTCCTGCTAGCGATAACCTGCTAAGGAGAGCTGCATGCCAAGAAGCCCAGGTAATACTATTTAACATGATAAAATTAGATTAAAATCCCCTTCTTATCTCAGTTGTGCAGGACTCCTGAGATTCTCCCAGCAGGTCTCTTCTACGTGACCAGCCTGACAATGATGCTGTCTGCATTCTTTTGCTAAGATACCGAAGGGTGAATGAGACACTCTCTCTCCTCCCTGCAGGAGTTGTGCACCTAATTATAACCTAGGGATCTGTGCCATAACAAATAATGCAACAGCACCATGGAGGCAGTTCTTGGGATTGTTCATTCTGCACAGTCTCAGTTATGCCAATTAATTATTCTGTCTGTCAATAAAGTGATGGAGTATGGGTGGCAAACTGACAGCTCTGGAGATTGAAATCCCATTTCAGCACCCAGGTACAGCACATGCAGGGGCAGTGCTGTTTTCTTCACTGTGTTCCTGACCTAGTGCCCCTCGTTATCCAATCCAAGGTGCTTCTTCCAGGACTTCTGAGAAGTTTGCCAGCTGTAGCTGCAGATCTCGTGATGTTTATTCAGTTACACTAGTGAGACATGCCCACGGCAACTCAGTGAGTTCATGGATTTGAGCCCTGGTTTTCCCAGCTCCATGGCCAACACTTTATCCACCCAGGCTGTTGCTTACGGTTGCTCTGTTTTCCTTCTGCAGTTCCCTCTCCTGTGTTTATTCTTAGTTCTTTTCACTACAGAGCCACGGGAGTGACTCTATAGTTGAGGCGGCTGCATCACTGTGTTAAAATCACAAACATTCTATTCATTATACAATTGAGATGATTTCTTCTATCACTGTGGAATTTGGCAGGGAGAATCACTTGGGAGAAGGGTAGAGTCTGTCCCAATTTCAGGCAGACTCTATGAAAAACAAGAAAGGCACAGACATTTGAATTTTGGAGGCAGAATGATATTTTCTCCCCTATGCAACTTTTTTGGAAGATGGAGACTTAAATTAGTTCTGGGAGCAGTATTAAGAAATCTCGCAGTGCTCAAACATTCAAGTGTGGCCTGGATTGATTTCATGTTTGTAATTTTTGAAAATCTGTTGTCTGTTCTTGAAGTTCTGATGTTTTGAAGTGCCCATTTTGGCAAATGGGGAGAGTGAGAAAAGCGGCTTCTGCTGTCTGTTTCACTAATGTCCTATTGAATGCGAGGAAAGATGATAAGCTTTTGTGAAGGCTACTGTTGTGTGGATTTGAGTGGCATTTATTGCAGGCTGTTGTATGGATGTCAGTTCATCTGTGTTTATTGCACCCAAGGGGAATGTATTACACCCAATTGTTGTACGGACACCAGAGAAGTTTATTACATGCTATGCACGGGAGTGCAGGACAGAGCTGATGCTGAAAGGAAACTTACTGGCTAGGGACTTAAAGACCAGGAGGGCAGGAAATAAGGAAGCCGTGTAGAGGAAATGGAAAGAGAGGGTGGGGAGCTGGGTCGAATGACGAGTAGGAGGCCGTTCAGAGCATCTAGAATTATGGAGGGGAACTGGGTTGAATGATGGATTTGAGACCACCGAGAGCAGCTGAAATGACATGGAGATGAGTGGAATGACAGGTAGCAGTACACCAGGAGCACTGGATGATGAGGGACTGGCTGGAATAAGGAGGCCACCGGGAGCGACTGGAATTGGGGGAGCAGGGTGGAATGATGGGTAGGAGGTCTCCATGAGTGAGGTGGAATGATGGGGAGCTGGGTGAAATGACATGTAAGAGGCAACCAGGAGTGGCTGTAACGATGGTGGTTTGGGTGGAATAACAGGAAAGAAGCCGCTGGAATGACAGGGGAACTGGGTGGAATGATGGGTGCGAGGACCCAGTCCCTCTCGCTGTCTGTCCATTTTCTCTCTGGCTTCCTCACATTTTCCCCATCCTGGCAAAGGAATAGAATCAATAGAGAGACTGTATGGCGTTAGGTGCATTGAGGAATTTTACATGAGTTGGACAGAATTCCTTTAGGCATGCAACTGACAAAGATCAGGGCTTCAAGGGAAATGCTCCAATGAGGAGGGGTCTGCTAAGCAGTCTGCCCGACTTCCCCCACCTTCCCATAAAGTTGAGGAAGCTGCTCCCAGGTGGAAAAAAAACCCTTAACTCCACAGTTGAAAGTGACAGAGCTGGGGGGCTGAAAGGGAAACTCACTGGCTGCCAAACTCTGCAGCAGGTGAAACTGAGAAGGCTACTGCTCCCAGTTTTGAACTAAATCCTCTGGTGAAAGTGACAAAGCTTGGGGATGCAAGGGAAACTCTCCAGAAGGAGGGGTCTTTGAAGTAGTCTCCCTTTTCACCACTCCCCTCTCCCCAATGATGAAACTATCAACGCTGAAGCTGAAAGGGAAACTCACTGAGAGAAGGGATGGTTTCAGGAGAGAGATTATGTGGGGTTATGTACAATTGAGGAATTGTATATGAGTTGCATAGAGTTCCTTCAGCTGAGGAGTAGGAGTGTGTAGCTGAGAGAGCTTGGCACTACAAAGGAAATACTCTGGTGAGGAGGGATCTGCAAAGCAATATCCCTCTTCATTTCCTCCACCCCCTGCTAGTAAAATTGACAAGGTTGTCCGTTTCACCAGCAGGGGGTTGTTTGTTTGTTTATTTTGTTTTTTAAAAACTCTGAGCAAAGCTTGGGCTGAAAGGGAAACCTGCTGGCTGGTTGCTTGGTCACCAATCAAACCCAGGTTGGCACTTCGGAAGCAGGGAGAATTGAGTGCATTCCCCCTTTAAAAACAAACAAACAAACAAAAAAACCCAGGGAAATTCTTTGATCAAAAAATCTTCAGTTTAAGAGTCGAGTTAAGGCTCTTACAAATTCAGTCATACTCCCCAAAGCTTGAAAAATGATAAGTTAAGGCTCTTGTCTTAACCTGTGTGCCATGTAAACAGTAAAGTTGTTGCACAGTCTCACATATTGTGCTCGCTTACAACTTAGGCTCCATGCACCCACACTTTGCCTTGGTCTTTCAGCCCCAATCCTCCTCTTCTGCGGGTTGGGGGCAACACTGAAGCTGGGGAGAGCAGAGGGCAGCTTGCTGCTCCCTGCTTTCCCTATGTACTTTCCTTTGGGTTGGGGAGAATAGAAAGAATGTGGAATGTAGAGGCTGTTGGTAGTTTTCATCCGGTTTATAATGATTGGGATCAAATACTGGGATTAGGAACATTGCGGAGGCAGGGCTAACCTTGCTGCTTCCTGCCTTGGTGATGTCTGTAGTCCATTGACACTGTGCTGTGGTTGGGTAATATTTGAGCAGTACTTTTCCGTTTTGTTGAGGTAGTATAGACAGATCTGATTGTGGCAGAGTGTAGGGGAGTTGGCCTGGCTGGATGCTAAAACCCCAAACATGCTAGGAGCTTGAGCAAGCCTCAGAAACTAAGACCCATGGCATGCTCAGTGAGGGCTCCGCCTGTATTCTGAGACTAAGTCCATAGACCTGCTCAGATGGACTGGGCCTCACTGGGAATGTGCAAAGCTTGTATAAACCTGCAGCCCAGTTGGCTTGGTGTGGCTGTAGAAGGTTCTCCTGAGAGAGCTCTTCCTCAGTGGGACACCCAGGGCAGGAAGATGGATCTACAGAGGCAGGCAGCAGGACTAACTCTTAAGGGATCTGTGATTACCTATATCAAGGTATACCTGTCCAGATATTACGTATAGAGACTCGAGACTTTTATAGGGCCCCTAGGACTAAAAGGGGTTTTAACCCCATTGGGCTATTTCACTACTGGTGGCAATAGGCCTGGCTTGAGGGGAGGCTGGAGGCCAGGACCAAAACTCACCTAGTGAGTTCGGGTATTCAGTAAACAAATACCCCTGGATCAGGTCCAGGTTTTGACTGGCCGCTAGGACAGTGCGCTGTTGCATAACTGTCATTGTGCAGGGGGTCATAGCTAATTCCCCAAAGGGTGGCCAGCACCCCCCGGGGGCTTTGGAGGACTGGCCTGTCACACTGATATTAACATGTTTGAGAGTCTTGGAACAAGAAGGCAGGTGGACAGGTGTCAGAAATGTAGATATAAAAGGTTTCCTACACTGTTGCAGTAAACACACAGTATGTTGGAGGTGGTGGTGGTGGGGGAATAGTTAGATATGTGTCCTTACCAGAGCATCAGACTGAAGTGGTGTAGGAGTGCTTGAAATAGGCTGTGTCCAGAATTATTTCTCAAGAGTGACCACTCTCTTACCTCTGGTCTTACTAGGAAAGTGGATATATTGGTTGTTGGTTCTTGTTTTGTGCTCCTCCAGCCCCCCCCCCCCCGATCAATTGTTCGGTGAGGATGGGGTATGCGTGCTCCTCCAGGCCTTCAAGCAGCTGATGGGGGAGGGGGGGGCAGAGGCTCACCCTCGCCCAGCCTGAGTGCACACACCACAACAGCTGATAAGGGACCCCCCATCAACTGTTTGGCGCATGCCCCCCAGCCAGGTGAGGACACACCTCTAGGACCCCACATAAGCTGTTCAGCGGCAGCTATTCCTGGGAGCTGAACAGCAGAGGCCTGGGAGTCCTGTCCCATATGGACAGCTCCTTGGGCCAACATGGAGCATGGAGGGACCTGTGATGGCAGCCCCCACATCTGGGTTACAGGGGGAGAGCTGCTCGTGTGAATAGCCCTCACTGCCCACCCGAGGAGTAGCGGCTGCAGTGAGCCAGCCTGGGGACGTGCCTCTCCACCATCACATGTTTTCACCCAGTGACATCTACATTTTGACTAAAATATTAGGCTATGGAAGTTAAGAGCGCCTCTTGCATCATTCATAGCAACAGCCATCCAATGTCAAAATGACTGTCTGCAATCTCATTTTTTTAACACATGTGATATTTGTGTATATCCTTTTACAACTTTACCTTGCACCTAGGTTCGTTGCAGCTGACCACACAGTACATTATTTCACAAATATGATCTGATTGGCTGATAGTCTGGACTTTACCGTCATTGGCCTTTGGGGGATGTGTTAAGAACATATGTGCCATACTGGGTCAGACCAGTGGTCCATCTAGCCCAGCATCCTGTCTCTGACAGTGGCCAATCACGGTGGTTTGGGAGAAGCACCCAACAGGTCACAATGGGGGATCCATTCCCTGTTGTTTTCCCCAGCTCCCATCATGNGATCCTTAGTCTCGTCACACAACCCTTTACGAAACATTACCCGTAACACATTGTTGGGCCAGTGCAATTCTAAGGCTAGCTGTTGGAACCGAGTAACATAGTCCAACATATTCCCCTTGCTCTGTCGGAGGGACATAATTAGGGTCTCCACATTTTGGGTGCGGTGAGGGTGATCAAACAGGAAAGTAAATTATTTCACGAAGTCCTCATAGGCCTCCAATAGAGGGCTATTTCCTTTTAACAATGTCATAGCCCATTCCAGGGTGGTACCCCTCAGATTCCCGATAATAAAGGCTACCTTAATTTTATCAGAGTTATAGGTGTTAGGCTGCAGAGTGAACGTAAGACGACACCGGGCCATGAATCCCTGGAACATCCGTCTATCCCCTAGGAACTTGTCCATCTGGGGGGCTCTAGGCTCCCGGGGGGCAGCCACAAGGGGAGCCGGGGGTGCCACTACTACTGGAGGAGGTGGCGCAGGGGCCACGGCCCCTTGAATCTGGTTCACTACCGTAGCAATCTCACCCTGCTTGGTCTTAAGGTCCTTGACCTCCATAGCTAGAGATTGCACAGAGTGGATTAATTGTTTAATCTCGCCTGCTATATCCATATTACTCAAGCCCGGGCTGGGGCCAATTAAGGGCTGGTGATTTGTGACCGGGGTAGGGGGATATAGGGCCCACACGCACAGGTTCACTCGCGACCATGGTCTCAAGTCCGGGAATGGGGGCACGCGCCCAGCAGAAAGAAGGCCCGTCAGGATAGTGGGTGGACCAATGGGATCTAGTGCAGTCAGCGCACTGCCCGGGTCCCTATCCTCATAGGGCGAGCGACAACCAGGAAACAGTGGTACACCCTGCCACTCAGGTCTCACATACGCCAGGGGGTCCAAGGGGGGGGAACAGGGAGACACATGAGGTCTTGTGCGAGGGGCTGGGGGGGGGAACCCCGAGGGGTAGAGGGAAGAAGGGGCACTCACGCCGGAGGAAGGATTACCCAGGGAGGGGAGGAGTACACTCAAGGGATACACACTTATTTGCTGCCGAAATCACACTCTGCAATGCTCAGGTCTCGGGAAGGAAGGTCCACACGCTCTACAACCACGCTCAGTCACAACTTGGCTCAAGGCACTCAAAGGCAATCAACAGGGGGGCTGGTCTCTTGGAAATCACCAGCGCCGCTGTCTCTGTGGAGTTGGCTTATGTACTGTGAGCCCCGCCCCTGTGCGTGCCCGGAGGCGTTCTGAACGCCGTGACGGGCGGGGGCATTCCCAGAACGCGCGCCGGCCCTGGGGGTGTGGCCAGCGCACGCATCTCTGCCGCTGTAGGGCTTGCTGTGGCCTGAGGGGGTCCCCCGACGTCAGCTGGCGTCGGGGGCGTGGCCGGTGAGCATGCCTCCACTCCTGTCACTGACGGGGGTTCCCAAGGTCGGGGTTCTGCTGGGGGCGGGGTCAGGTCTCCCTGCAGCGCCGTGCTGTCTCGCCAGGGGGGGTCTTCCCTGCAACTGACCCCCCCCTACGGGCCCCATACCTTACAATACCCCCCCCTCGAGGCCGCCGAAAGGTGGTCTGAGACAACCCCGGGCGGCGTGGGTGGCGCAAATGAAATGCGCGCAGGAGACGGGGCGCGGAGACCTGTGTAGCGGGTTCCCAAGAGCGCTCGTCCGGGCCATAGCCTACCCAGTCAACAAGGTAATAGAGCCTACCGCGGAGCACCCGGGAGTCTAAAATAGCCCGCACTTCGTATTTGGGCCCCAAGGGGGTCTAGGAAATGGGCCCTGGGGCAGGGGCTAACTGCACGGGACGGCAGGCGTTGGCCTTTTTTAAGAGGGAAATGTGAAAGGTGGGATGTATATGTACATGTGGAGGGAGCTGGACCATGTAAGTAACGTCATTAACGCGTCGCAGCACCGGATAGGGACCAATGAATTTGGCCGCTAGCTTAGCCGATGGACGTGAGGAGGGGTAGTGACGCCGATCAACCCAGACTAGATCTCCTGGGTGGAGGGGCGGCGTGTCTTGTCGATGTTTGTCGGCTTGGGTCTTATATTTTTGTCGGGCCTCTTGGAGGATACGTCTCGTTAGGGTCTGAACCTCATGGATTTGTTGCACAAGGACTCCTGCGGCCGGCACCAAGGGCGAGGGGGTTTCTATTGTCCCGACCTGTGGGTGATAGCCGTACGTTACATAAAAGGGGGAGTTCCCAATGGATGCATTAGGGGCGTTATTGTAGGTAAACTCTGCCAAGGGAAGCCATCGGTACCAATCGTCTTGCAGATAGTTTACATAGCAACGCAGATATTGCTCTAGATTTTGGTTGACTCGTTCTACTTAACCATTGGCCTGTGGGTGGTATGCCGTCGTAGGACTTCATGTTACTTGAAGGGCTTGAAACAGGGCTCTCCAAAATCAGGAGGTAAATTGCGTCCCCCGATCGCTTACCATCTCTTTTGGGACTCCATGGAGTTTGAGAACGTGACGTACAAACAACAAGGCTGTTTTCCTAGCGGTGGGCAGGCCCTTACAAGCAATAAAGTGGCCCATCTTGGAGAAATGGTCCACCACCACTAATATGGTGGTGTATTGGCGGGAGGGAGGGAGCTCCACAATGAAATCCAAGCCCACCCGCTGCCACGGTCCCACAGGTACTGAACGTGATTGAAGCAGGCCTTGCGGCCTGTGGCGAGGGACTTTGGTTTGGGCACACGTGGCGCAGCTAGTCACATGATTCTCGGTGTCTTAAGCCCACGACGGCCACCAAAAGGTCCTCTGAATCATTTGCTGCGTCCGCTCAATTCCGGGGTGGCCTGCTGTCGGCGCTTCGTGATGCGCCCAGAGGACCTGGGCGTGACATGAAGGGGGCACTACGATGAGTCCTTTCCGACGGTGGACCCCATCTTGGATGGTGACTTCGGAATCCTCCTCTACTGGGAGTTCTCGGGCAGAAGCCTCGCAAAGAGCTGCAAGGGACAGAAAAGTGGCCGCGAAGGTCTTGGCGGGGAGGATGTGACCCTGAACCACAAGTTGGCCCGGACGTTCCTCGTAGTAGCGAGACAAGGCATCGGCTAACACTTGCAAGCGTCCGGGTCGGTACTTAATTCTGAAATCGAAACGAACAAAGAACAAGGCCCACCGTGCATGGCGGGCATTCGCAATGTGAGCCGTTTGCAAGAAGGTGAGGTTCTTATGATCAGTGACTACCGTGACAGGATGGTTCGCCCCTTCGAGGTAGTGGCGCCACACTTCGAACGCTACCTTGATCGCGAGGAGTTCGCAATCCAGGATGTTGTAATTTCTTTCAGCGGGCGTCAATTGCCGCGAATAATACGCACAGGGCAGTAACTTTTCTGTGGCCTGGGGGGCTTGGAGTAACACAGCTCCAGTAGCTTGTCCGGATGCATCTGCTTCTACATAAAACAGCCGAGTGAAGTCGGGATGTTGAAGCAGGGAGGCGGACGTGAAAGCCTTCTTCAAAAACTCGAAACTGAATTGCTGGTCTGTTCCCCATTGGTATATGGCATTCTTCTTCAATAATTGAGTGAGGGGAGTGGTAATTTCGGCGTAATGGGGGAATGTATTGTCTGTAATAGTTTGTGCTCCCCAAGAATCGTTGCAAGGCTTTTACCGTTTTTGGTGGTGGCCATTTTTGCAACGCCTCAACCTTCTGTGGATCCATCATAACCCCCGTGGGGCTAATGATGAATCCTAAAAAGCTAACCAACGTGATGTGGAACAGACACTTCTCCCTTTTACAGTAGAGCCTGCGGGCTCGCAGACGTCGCAGGACTTCTCAAACGTGTTGCACATGTTGTTCCTTCATAGACGAATAAATAAGAATATCGTCCAGGTAAGCAATGACGTACACATCCAGGATGTCTCGAAAGATATCGTTGATAAAATGCTGAAAGGTCGCCGGTGCATTCGTGAGACCGAAGGGCATCACTCGATATTTGAACAATCCGTAACGTGTACGGAAAGCTGTCTTCCACTCGTCTCCCGCTTGAACTCGGAGCAGGTTATAAGCCCCCCGTAGGTCGAGCTTCGTAAACAGCTGGGCCCCTTGAAGGCGGTCCAAGAGTTCAGGGATGAGGGGTAACGGATAACGATTCTTGACAGTGATGCTATTGAGGCCCCAGAAATCGACGCAGGGCCGGAGCCCCCCATCCTTCTTGGCGAAAAAAAAGATCGGAGCCCCGGCAGGGGAGTTCGAGTGGCAGATAAATCCTTGACAAAGACTATCTTCCAAGTATTGTCGTAAGGCATGCAGCTCCAGCTCCGCCAAGGCGTAGATTCATCCAAAAGGGCGCTAGGTCCCTGGAAGGAGTTCAATGGGACAGTCGTACGGACGTTGCGGGGGAAGTTCTAGGGCCTGGACCTTGCTAAAGACATCCTGAAAGTCATAGTATTCTTCCGGGATCGGTTCCGGATTCTCGGTCTCCGTTGACAGGGGAGTACCTAGGGTGGCACAGCCCTGCACCTGAGGGTTCGACCGCAGGCAGCCCCGTGCACACTGGGGGGCCAAAAACATTGTATTTGTGGACCAAACAATGTGGGGATCGTGGGCGCGGAGCCATGAGGCTCCTAAGACTACACGGAAGAGGGGGATACATACGAGGTCGAAGGAAATGAATTCGGTGTGCTGCCCAATGTCGCAGCGGACCGGGGAAGTGGCGGTCGTTATGGGCCCTGAGATCAAGGGGAACCCATCAATAGAGTGAATGAACTCCGGGAGGTTCTTGGCCTGGGTATGGAATCCCCGGGCATGGGTGAAATCCCTGTCCATAAAGTTTCCGGACGCCCCGGAGTCTATAAGTGCCCAAGTTACCAAGGAGCTTTGGGGGGACACGGAGAGGGTAACGGGAACTTGGAAATGGGAATTGCCTTTAGGGTTCCACGCGAGGTTTGTGGACTGGCTCAGAACCGAAACAGCCCCGGTCCGTCTCGGTTCCTGGCGTTTCCCGGGTCTCGCCGGTGTGGCGGCAAGGCGGAACATTCACCTATAAAGTGTGAAGGTTCCCTGCAATAGAAGCACGAGCGCGAGACGCGACGGCGTTCGTGCTCCTCCTTCGTTAATGGGCCCTGGGAAGCCCCCAGTTGCATGGGCTCGGCCTCAGGGTTTTGTGGGGTTCCCGGGAGTGGAAAGGGTTTACTAGGGAAGGTTCTCGTGTCTTGGTGTCGTTCCCTCCTACGTTCCGTTAACCTTTCCTCAATCTGCAATGCTAAATGAGCAATAGCCTCCCAGGTCTCGGGGAGGGCTACAAGGGTGAGCTGATCCTTAATCTCGTCACACAACCCTTTACGAAACATTACCCGTAACACATTGTTGGGCCAGTGCAATTCTAAGGCTAGCTGTTGGAACCGAGTAACATAGTCCAACATATTCCCCTTGCTCTGTCGGAGGGACATAATTAGGGTCTCCACATTTTGGGTGCGGTGAGGGTGATCAAACAGGAAAGTAAATTATTTCACGAAGTCCTCATAGGCCTCCAATAGAGGGCTATTTCCTTTTAACAATGTCATAGCCCATTCCAGGGTGGTACCCCTCAGATTCCCGATAATAAAGGCTACCTTAATTTTATCAGAGTTATAGGTGTTAGGCTGCAGAGTGAACGTAAGACGACACCGGGCCATGAATCCCTGGAACATCCGTCTATCCCCTAGGAACTTGTCCAT